>CM025792.1:63099278-63272384 GCA_014635995.1 Sarcophaga peregrina
AGCTTAAGTTTCCATATCAGAAACAAAGACCACAAATAGTAAAAGGGAATAGAAACTATGGCAACATAATACACAGCAAATAATAAACCATCTGAGCTGGTAGTAAAATCAAACGTCTACGATTGTATCGAACAACGTATTTAACAACATGTTTAGATTCTAAGGTTTCTTGTGGTTAAGATAAGCAGCTTTAAACTTGTCCATTCATACATACATTCATCCATACATACATACATTAAAGTGATCTTTGCATTGTCAATAGATTTGAAGCAAGAGTGCCGACAAGAAAATTTATCACAACTTGGAGATTTCAAATGGATTTTACCTTTACAAAAGCCATTCTTTGTACAGTCAAACTCGGTTATAACGAACTCCGTGGGACCAGAAAAAATAGTTCATTATAGGCAAAGTTCGTAATAAACGGGGTAAAGTAATAGAAGAAAATATAAAATACAAAGAATTTTATTCATTTATTAAAAACAAAAAGTATTTTTTTATTAAAAACCAAAAATATGTGTTAATTCCTTGTTATCTATCAGTTGATTAAAGATACTGAGTTATATTTTAATGCTGCCATATTAAATAATAAAATATTGCCACACTTCAAAGTTATTTCTGAGGGTTCGTTATAAAAAAGGTAAAATGTATGAAATATAATTACTGGGATCATTTAAAGTAGTTCTTTTAACCGAGGATTCATTATAAACGAGTTCGTAATAAACGAAGTTTTTTGTATGAAAATTGTTATTAAAACGTTAGGACTTGAAAATATGTACGTAATAACTAAGAATTCATTATAACCCAGATCGTTATAAACGAGTTTGACTGTAATACTATCACTTTAGACCTTACATCATCTGGTTTTGGCTTTGTTAGATGGCCTTAAGACAGAAGATTTGACTATTTTACCAGGCAATTGTTATATATGTACGTAATAACCAAGAATTCGTTATAACTGAGTTCGTTATAAACGAGTTTGACTGTATTTCCACACGTAATATATTCAACATTGATGTTTAATAGATTTCATTCCATTGTAAACTGTCTCTATACATTGAATTTATATTCGTCATAATGCTATTGACAATGCGATTGAGTTGCTACCGTTGATGGTAGTATAATTTCTAGCTATTTATTGTCTCTAAATTAATCTGTATTTGTATGTGAAAGTTTCTTAGGAGTTCAATTACTCCAAGTACTCAATTTTATTCTTCTGTTTAATTCATTCAAGACATGGTTTACTAAAGCTCCTTGTAGTATGTAAATGCTATGACTGTTAAGGACTTGTTAGCTTAATCTCCAGTGAAAATCTTGAGGCATAAGATTCGATTCATTAGCCTCATTTGGAAAAATTTTATGATGTTAAAATTTTACAAAAATATTTATTAAAGGCACTGTCTACTTGGTAGTATTTTGGCTTATTAACCGTAATGTCACGGTTCAAGGCATATCGAAAAAAACGAAATATTTAAAACAGCAGATTTCTGTTACTCTGCAAGTAGTTAGAATTCCCATGAAAATGTTTATTACGGACTTCTCGTTCGGAATTGACTTTAAATCCGCCCCTCTTGTATTGAATTAACACACACAACATATGTAAGTACATACATACCAGAGATCAGCAATGAATCGTTTTTCCGCTACTCATAAGCACTCATGTAAGTACGAGTGAATAAACAGAATTGAAATTCATCTATTCTGATTCATTCGTACTCGTTGCAACATTGATTTATAAATATAAGTAGCAATGAGTATGAGTACAAAGTTGACATCGAACTCACAACATTCGAAATATGTTTGATTCATAACCCTACTCATTCTGATTCAATAATGCTTATAAGGGATTCGAGTGGGTCGCATGATTCATCAAAATATTCAGCCTTAGTTGTTGTTGCATAACCAAACAAAGAAGAAAAGAAAGACAAAGTCAAAAACCAAAGCATACACACAATCTTCTTATGAGTATAGTAGCGTTGGTATGCAAATCATACTTATTCTGTGCTTTGTTTAAATGTTAAGTAGAGGCGAGTCGAAGTCAATAACATCATTCATATTGTTAAGTATGAATACTTCGAGTACTTCCAACTTTGAGTACGAGTAGTATGAGCATCCTATTAAAATAAGTATGAATGCGTATAAATATCAGAAATTATAAGTATGACTCGAATCTAATCACTGTTTTAAATACTGGTTGCTGATCTCTGATACGTACATAATTGGTTATTAGGACCCTTCCGACAGGATTACTACCTAGCTTCACACACCACTCAAGTTGTGTGCGTTAATTTCACATATGAGCGCCGAGACCTACAGTTTAAAGTCGACTCCGAAAGACAGATTTTTGAGAAGCTTTTCATGACAATTTTTTCTTACTCTGGGAGTTTCTGCCAGAAAGTCGCCGGAGAAATATTTTCATATTTTCGTTCTGATATCTGCCCTGGGATCTGAATTCGGGCCTTACGTCTAATAAGCTAACTCACAAACTTCTAGACTAAGGTGGCTTCATATGTAAGTAGTGTAGGAAATTAGAATCTAGTTTATAATCTTGATTGAAAGGTTGTAATTGATGGCCATTGATTTGTGATTTTGATTTCAGTACATTTAACATTTTTAAAAACTCATGAGTACATTTATAGTACAATTGTCTAAAATAAATTGTTCTAAAAAACCAAGTTAATCAGTTTTTCAATTAGGACGTCCAGAATTTAAACAAAGCCTTGTATGAGTTAATAAGATCTTCAGTGAAAATACTTATTAGTCTTCAATCGAAATATAATACGATTTTTAGGTTTAGTGGTCTTGTTGGCCTAAGTAGTTTGTAACAAACGGCGAACAATATACTAAATTCTGAATAAATACTGCGGGAAAATAACCATACAGACATTCTAAAACATTCCAGTCGTCATCTACTGAAAAGAAGCAATAAAGAAGGTAAATTTATTAAACACCTGAAAAAAAGAATAGAATATTCTTTCCTTAATAAACGTTACGTGATGTAATTTGCATTTTTTTCCATTTTTATGTAGCTAAGCACACAAGTAAAGTCAGATATTCCATCATTAATCAAAAATTTGTGAAAATAAAACTTAAGGGAATTTGAAAAAAAAAATGAATAACAACAAAAACTACATCTTGCAAATGGAAGAACATCAGATTATGGAACATAGAAGGACCTTGTGTTGGACAGGATTTAAAACAACATGCTGTTGCTTTGGTAACAATTCTCCTTACTTTAACTTTGTATGTTTGCCTTGAAATTTCTATCCATATGGTAGCTTAATTTTCAGACATTTACTCATAATTTGGTGCTTTTACTTCAACTGAATATGCATTCTTTGCTTAATTACAGGCTGACTGATATGTACTGCAACCAACTTCAGTTTGTTATCATTTGTAAACCATTCATTATTCCAGTAACAGTTCAATATATTATTTATAAGCATGCAAAAGCATTTTGATCTATTGCGTCTCGTACCATTGCTCGTTACCGTGATACTGGCAGTGTTGCATCGCGGCCAAAAAGTAGACGAAAAAAAAAAAACGGTAACAACACCAGAAATGATCTGAAAAGTGAAGGCCAGATTTGATCGAAATCCACACCGCAGTGGTAGAAAAATTGCTCGTGAGCTGAACATGTCGCGAAAAAGTATGCGGCACATATTGAAAAATAAGCTTGGACTATAGTCATTGAAGTTCAAAAAGTGCAAGAGCTCACCGATGAGCAAAAAAAAAGTTGGACTAGAAAGAGCCAAGGAGTTACCGAATTTGGTTTTCTCCGATCAGAAGCCATTTCAAATTGAGCAGTTTGTGAGCAAATCAAATGATTGGGTTTACTTGCAAAGAGGTCAGCTGAAAATTTACACCTGAGATTGGCCACCAGAACTCAAGCGCCGCCGATGGTAATGGTGTGGGCCGCCATAACGGCCGATGGTTCGTATGGAGTCAAAATAAATGCCGAATATTATCGGGAAAATGTCTTGAAGACAGTATTGAAGTCCTGGACGAATATTTCGGCCGCAAATCGTGGACATTCCAACAGGACTCAGCACCACCGCACTCAGCACGCTTCAACCAAGAATGAATTAAAAAGGAGGTTCCTCGCTTCATTTCTACCGCACAATGGTCACCAAAATCATCGGATCTCAATCCGTTAGACTTTTGCGACAGGGTCATTTTGGAGAAGTAAGGTTCTAACTAAAAAATACCAAAGTGTTGATTATCTCAAGACGGCGCTTCGCCAGGAATGGGCCAAAATACCGCAGTGCAACTTTCGTGCAGCTTTTGGTGCACTTTGTCGGCCGTTTGAAGGCCATAATTCGTTCCAAAGGTAGCCAATTTGAACAAATCTAAACTGATTCTAAAATTTTATATTATTTCCAACATTTTTTGCTTTTGAACAATAAAATTAAAAAAAAATATAAGCGCTCTACTTTGTTGCAGCATATATCAGCCACCCTGTAATTAGTAACTTGTAATCCTTAATTCTCTGAGTTTTTGCTACAAAATAATTGTCACAATCAGATTTTTTTTCTTTGTTTGTTTATAAATTCAAATTTATATTCCCAGTGTAGAAAACTATTTTTGCTAAAATTAATTTCCACTTTTGCCTACTTAAGGCATTCATTTTATAATTCGAATTTGGATTTTGCATCACAAATGTTTTTTTACATCCTAGTTTAGATTTACCATTAAGCTGTGAATCCGTATAAAATGTAGTTTTACATATTTTGTAATAATATTATTTTTTATTTTTCTCCCTTCCCTTTTATATCCGCTTGCTTATTAATCCGAAGTTCTGACCTAATTTCATGTGTTATACTATGAAGACGTAAAGGGGGAACACTGAACTTATGGTATAATTCAAGTAAATTATGAATTCTACTCTATAATTCAAATAGAGAGTTGAATGTCGCTTCTTATAATTCTGCATTCTGTTGAATTATAAACTGTCTACCGAACTACTAAAAGCCGGAAAATTATTTCCGTTTATTTGTGATCTGTTTGGTTTATTCGTGTAGAAAAATAAATAAAATCCAAAGTTACTTTTCATTTGTACTTTATGCGTTAGTGTTCTTAAAGTTTAAGAGACTTGTACAAAATTTTCAAACAATTTCATTTAAAGAAGACCTTAAAAAAAATTTATTTTTCTCATAAAACTGATTTTAGAAAAATATTCTGCTCGGTGTAGTGTAACAGACCAGAGTTTCTAGTGGGAATCGAACCCACGAATCCTACGATAATGCTCTAGCATACTACCCACTAGACTGCCAGCACACACTTCTTCAATTTTTTACTTTTGCTACGTATTTGAATAGGATTAGTAATGTTGTTCCCTTACTGAGATCTTAAGGCACAATTTACTACTTAATAAAAAAAAAACTCAGGTAAAAATGTAATATTGTTAGTCGAGTAGAAACAGCGTTTTAACAAACATACATAATCCAACCCACAGCTTATGTTGTGTTTCTTAATTTTATACTTGAGTAGGAGGACGCACAAGTTAAAATTGACTTCAAACGACAGATTTTTCAGAAACTGGATGTTAATACGTTGCACAACGTCGATGTCGCTGAGCAGCTTATACAGCTCATTGTTGAATCAGATGCGGAAATCATCGCTAACTCCCACTGGACCGAATATCTTACGCAGGACTTATTTCTTGAATACACTCAAGGATGCCCCATGAGTTCTTAATAGAGTCCATGCCTTTTACTTTGGCTGTGATGCTGAAATTTAGTACTGAAAGTGAACTAAATAACAAAAAAAAAAAAAATAAAAAAACACAAAACAAATATCACCAAAAACCATTGAAGTACAGTCAACCCTCCTATAATGTGGTGAGTACGTACCGCATTATATGGAAACCGCGCTATAAGAAACTCGGATTTCAGGTACAAACCAGGCTAATTCGTAGTGCGTCGACCACATTGTATGGAGACCGCGCCAAAAGAAACACAGAATTAGTACAAATCATGTCATTTGTACCGCGTTATATGGAGACCAAGAATTACAAAAGGCAAGATAAATAATTTTTATTGAATTCAAGAGTTCATATAAGAATTGATAAAAAAATGAATTAAAAACCAAACTAAAAGACCGGTTTCCAACAAAATTAAGAAAGATTTTTTTATTATTTATCTATTTATTTATTTATCCTCATTTGGTTCATCTTCATTCAATAATTCTTCTTTTCTAACTTCAACCTTTTTTCTTAACAAAACCTCTCTGTAGGGGGCTAAGCAATTTCTTAACTCTCTTTTAAACTTTGCGCAGCGCACCGTTTAATGATCAGTTTGAATGAAATGAAATTCCGATTGTTTAGCCAAATTTAGTCCTTTTTTCACATCTTGTGAATGGAGATTTGGCACCCATTCATTTTCTATATTTGAGGTGGGTGCATCAATCAATGAAGTTGAACGCAAAGCATCGCAATTTCAGCCCCTCGTTGTATGGAAACCGCGTTCTGAGAGTACCGCGGTATAGGAGGGTTGACTGTACGTGTAAACTTTTGTAATTATTGTCTTTACGGCTAAATGACCTAAAATTTTGTAAAATAGTTTGACTATTACAAAATTGTTTTCCCTTTTTACGTCAAACTTATCTAAAACTACTACCGACCACTTGCGTACCTATTAGGTAATTATTAAAAACGTTGTTTTATTGTAATTTTATGCTAAACTTATCAAACAAGAACTTTGCAGGTAAAACACGTTAATGAAATAAAATTGGGTTAGCTGGACACATTTTAGGGTTTGAAAAATGCGTTCTATTTTGGGTTTAGTTTAAATATAATTTTAAAAACTATAGAAAGTAAAGTGTAGCAATTATTTTACAGCGATAATTTACCAATAAGTACACACAGTTACAAAAGTATACATATGCTTAAAAAATTGCAGAAATTTTGAAAATATTTATAATTGTCTGACATTTTTCCTCGATTTTGAGATGGAAATTCGTTAACCGTATGTACACTTTTGTAACTGTGTGTAATTGTATACTGTTATGAACTGTATTCAATAAACTAATTGCAATATATGAACTTTGACATCTTTCTTTAAAGCAAAAATTGTTAGTTGAACATATCCAGTTGACCCATTATAATTAAAAAAAGATCCATAATTATGCGGATGTAGGTTTTAATTATTTTCTGAAATTTTATAAAAATAGTAAACTTTAAGCATAAAAAAGAAAAAAAATCTACTTCTGGCTAATATTTAGATTCAGATTATTAAAACCCAGTTATTGTTACACAATTTACAAGAAAATGTTACCATAATACACTAATGTTAAGACAGCAGATATCTTTCTGCTACATTTCACTTTCAGTTGCTTTCAGTCTTTTGTTCAATTTGCTAAGTTTATATACAATTTCTCATATGAATAAAGAGTTAGTTGTACTGGCTTTCATATTAATTGCAATTAAGAGCACAGGTATACCATGGCTAGTGCCTAAATATCTATTTACATTGTACATATGAATCTGAGTCAGTATTTGTTTAATAAGAACCTTTATTAGTATTCCGTAATCCATGGTATTTATAGTGAAAGCTATTGTGCAAAATGAAAATTATTATCATTTATAATACCATGAATTTGCTTTGCATCAATTATGAATACATTTTCCTATGAACTGTTGTACACTTCTAATGAAAGGCTGCATTTATTATGAATTACCACAAACGTTCTCACACTTTGTTTTACACACAAATAACCAAACACCAATAGGATAAATGAATAAGTTTCTTAACATAGTTGTATTACTTTGTGAAATTATCCTTTCAGCTAAGTGTGTGTGTGTGTGAACTTTTGTTTTAAGGCTCATTTACTTGTTTATACAGTCAAATCCAGTTATAACGAACTCTGTGGGACCAGAAAAAATAGTTCGTTATAGACAAAGTTCGTAATAAATGGGGTGAAGTCATAGAAGAAAATATGAAATGCAAAGAATTTTTTTGCAAACCAAAAATATGTGTTAATTCCTTGTTATATAGCAGCTGCTTAAAGATACTGAGTTATAATTTAATGCTGCCATATTAAATAAAAGTAAAGACTATTGCCACACTTCAAAGTTATTTCTGAGAGTTCGTTATAAAAATGGTAAAATGTATGAAATTTAATGTACAATACGTTATAAACAAGTTCGTAATAAACGATGTTTTTTGTATGAAAATTGTTATTAAAACATTGGAACTTGAAAATATTTACGTAATAACCAAGAATTCGTTATAAACGAGTTTGACTGTAATACTATCACTTCAGTCCCTACATCATCTGGTTTTGGCTTTTACTCTATGTTGCTTTGTTAGTATGGCCTTAAGACAGAAGATTTAACTATTTTACCAGGCAATTGTTAACAACAAATAACAAATTTCTGGTAGATTATTTAGTTACAGCTGCAGGTGAGCTGCAGAACCATGATTAGGGAAATGTGATGATTTACATTATATTGACGCAATAACTGTATTGCTAAAATTCCTTTTTATGTGGTTTTACTCTTTTAGTGAAATAATATTGATGATAAAGTATTATGAAAAGTTTTCGACTTTTGTACTAGACAAATAAAAAATAATTAACATCCAAGTAATATTTTATCATCTTGCTAAGTTCTACAAACGATTGATTTTCTAATTATTGCAGACACAATAAATGATTTCATAGATATTTAGTTCCCATTAAGGTTGACTTCGGATAGTTTGCATCTTGATAGTTTATGTGCCTTAAAAAAAGAAATTAAAAATGACTTTATTTCGACATTGGACTCCGATTTTTTTCTTACCCCCAATTATTATTTAACAAAGGTCAACTCTATATACTCATGAACACATGAATTCGACCAATATTTTGCAAATAGCAATCGAAATAGTAACTATAATATTTATTTGTTACAGTTGCTTGTAACTAATTTGACATCAAATTAAACCAAATTAAATTAAATTCAATTCAAATCAAAGTTTGAAGCTTATCCGTATTTTAATATTTATGAAAATTAAAAAAGCACCCGTAAAAATGAATTCCACCTTTGAAATACTGAACTATTGTTCATTAAATTTTATAAAATATGTTTCGAGAAAAGACAACAGCAAAGAGGTAAAAAAAAGAACTTTGAAAACAATCTCTGTTCAAAGAAATATGAATACATTTTTCACTGTCGAAAATCTTAAATAAAAGCGTACAACTTGCCTAAATGGAAAGCACAAAGTTTTATAAACTTTTTTAATAATATTTAAACGAAAAAATAATCACAATAAACGTTTTGTATAACTTTTGAATGCAACCTCGCCTACCATTGGGTTTTTTTTTTTTTTTTTTGCCTGAAAGTTTACCACAGAAAGAATATAATTTTTATTAAAGAAAATATGAGTTGTAAAAACAGTCGGAAAAAAAAGTCTCAATAGTTTGGTTTGAGGAATTTAGGTGAAGAAATTAATTGTTTTTAATTTAAATTTAGCTTTTCTAGTCAGTCTGAGATCAAACGAAAAAAATCCATCAGTCGGTATTACCCAGCTTACCACATCTCTTACATATCGACGACTCTCTTCTGTAGCAGTCGAAGTCGCAAAAATGCGTTTTGAGTTATGAGCTCTCAAAGCTTTCACGGGACATACGACTACATCTGTATTCTAAGTTTTATACGGATCTGCGCATCATAAGCAAATTTTGGCAGTATCCAAGTTAGAGAACGTAGAATTTAAAACTGCAAGAACATTAAAAATGTTCTAAGTGTTATAGAATGCAGGCGTCGATATATTGTGTTTGTTAATTTTATCCACAAATTGTTGCAGCTACAGTTTGAAGTCTACAATTTTTATTTCGTTTTGTTGAAGACGTCTGACCGCCGTTGTCTAGTAGGCAGTGTGTTGACTTATTCGATGTGACATGTGATACGATATATAATAATTAAAATTCGCAGTCTAGATTCATCACGTTTACATTTAATGCTAAATTAATTCCATACATGTTGATTGTCATTTAACTTTTGCTTCTAACGTGCTAATGTTGCTTAGATATTCAACGCAATAATAATTCCTGGTAGACTTATATATTTAAAGTATCATAATGAACGTGTCCTTAATACGCATTTAAAGGATTTAGTAGGTATCATAATCAAGAGGATAGAGACAGAAAGCTTTATATTCTGTTAAAATATGTTTACTTGTTGAAATAAGAAATATTTATGTTTTTTTATTCAATATTATTTTGATGTGAAATATGTCACATGGTGACATATATAACACTAATTCTGCCAAAGGTGTCAAAAGACACCTTTTAAAATTTTAACATGAAATTTATTTTAACGTTTAATAATTTTTCTCAGTTAATATTTTGATAATTCGCATAATAATTGTTAAATTTATTTAGCGTTGTTTCCTCCAACTCATTCTGGATATATGCGTACGTACGCCTTTACGATTTTTCTTACAGCAAGGAATAAAAAATATAAAGAAACTACACTGACATATATTTGGACTGAACTATTATTTGATTTTAGTTTTTTCCTCTTCGTATTATTATACCAATCCATGGAAATTCTGCGAAGTGTTGTACCATGTAAATCCTGAGAAATTCTGTTCAGCAAGTTTTCGAAAATGTCAGAAATTTTCGATACACTGAATTCCCCGTTATAATTTTATATTCGATTGTTTTTCAGAGAACAGTAGGGATAGGAATAGATATTTTTTAATAATTATTTCCATAACTATTTGCATTCAAACGCAAAGGTGCCAGAAGATAGCTTTTGGTCGAAATAGGTATGTACAAAATCGTGGTGGAAATAGTGTTAAAAATATTTATACAAACTATATGGATAAACTATTTGTATTTATTTTCTTAATTATGCAATTTGTGTCGCATTTTACTTTATGGCATACACAATTACCATAAGAAATTATCTTCTTTTTCATGAAAATTTACTTGTAAAGTGTTCAATTGTGCAACAATTTTATTTTAGCCAATAAGACATGTTATGACTTTTTTTTTTTGGACTGCCTATATTCTTTAGTCATCTTCTCTAAGTCTGTCATTAATATTTGCGATTTAATGTTTGGATTTGAGATTAATAAAGTTAACAGAATTAAAGAATTAGTCGAGTTTTTTTTAAAACGAAAGAACCACCATGCTTGACTGTCTTTAATGTATATTTTGGATCGAATTCTTTTTCTCCATCATGTAAGAAGACCTTTCCATCAATAATTCAATCCAAAATATACTTTAAAGACGGTCGAATATGGTGGTGGTATCATCATGCTTTGAGAGACATTCTCGCGTTATGGTATGAGTTCTCTATATCGTATCCAGAATATAATGAAATCGGCATTGCTGCCGAATGTCGAAGAAAATATGCCACTCAAATGGGCCTTCCAGCAGGATGATAACCCAAAGCATACGGCAAAGTACACAAAGAAGTGGTCCAGGACAAAAAAAAACAATGTCTTAGAGTGGCCAGCACAGTTCTCTAATATGAACCAATAGAAAATTTTTGGAACGAAGTTAAAAGGGCAATCAGGAAAGTGTCCAGCAAATTCCGACTGGCTTTAAAAAATTATACAGGATTTGGTCAACTCAATACCAACTCTGTATAGCAAAGCAGTCGCAACAAAGTACTGTTCAGCCCCTAAGGCTTTATGCAACAATATTCAGTATAAATATCTACTTAATTTTACCTAAGTTAGTTATAGCTTTTAGATTTTATGAAGTGTCCTTATTTTTATTCACACGTTGAACTATATAACTTCATAAAAAATCACAAAAAAATCAAAATCTATTGTAGGAATACCAAAACTTTTGTTTTTAATATTTTCTCTACTGTTTAAGCAAAAATAAATCGTTTAATTCGATTTTTTATTCCTTATTTTTTTCACATCTCTGTATATCCACGTGGGTATCAGGTATTCAAGTAAGACATTCTGATTCCCTTATGAAATCTACACAAATTCCATTTAATGTTTGATTTAAATTAGCAAACGTACGAATATTTATATTAACAACGGCACACGTAGCGTATACGTATTAAATAATTCAAATGTTGCACACCAGGCTGAATTTCACTTGTTAAGAATACTGCAGCAGAATGACGAATTGGTTTAAAATTTTTTGCATCCATAACTTTAAAACATGATGTGCTCTAGAGAATATTTTAAATTTTAATCAATTTAATTTCATTAATAGATACGGGAGTAAGTGAAGTAAATCAAATATATGCTCAATCCATATAAACATTATAACGAAATATTTTATTCAAAAGTTTAACACGTTTTAATTTCATACATAAATACGTCGATCATAGTTGTCAGTTAAACGGGTTAAAACAATAGTTCTTGAAGAACCCTTTCTTAAACAAATATTTAAAGAAAATCATTTAGTAGTCAAAAATAACGAAGTTGAACTTTTAATATTTTCCTCGAGTTTGTATAAAGTTTCTGTTAAAGGAGAGAAAAGCAATTGTGGTACTATTGTTCACTAGAAGATATTAAAAATATTTATAATCCAGTCAAAATACATGAGGCGATCCTAATACTTACATATCAGATCCTTTTTTTTTTGGCCTGACTATAGATAGAGAGCTGTACTGGAAACCTCTATTGTATGAGAAGTTGGTAAATGTTAGAAATGACGTAGGATTAGCTCACTGTATCAACACTGCAGTGATCACAGCAATATTATGCCTCTTTTATAAATTTCCAAATATTCTTGATTAGTCTTGAATATCGGGTCCGCCATATAATGTTTATTATTTGAAATAGTGCTTATTTCGTGAATGCTAACACTTAGCTCATGTCTGATTTTACGGATAATTAGTTTTAAACTTCCGCTAAAAGAAAATGGTCGTGTATACGAGTTTTCACTTCGCTAAGTAGGCCTGCGATCGACTTACATGAGATGACGATTTTGGCAAAAAAAATCATCTTTTCAGATGAAGCTCATTTTGATCTTGGCGGGCATGTAAACAAGCAAAATTGTCAGATTTGGGGCACGGTTAACCCGACGCACCCAAAACGAGTACTAGTTTTGGTCCAGAGGCATAATTGGGCTATTTTTCTTCGAAAATGAGCAAGGAGTGGCCATTACAGTCAATGGCGATCGTTATCGGGCCATGTTCAATGAAGTTTTCTTCACAAAAGGGGGATATTGCCAACATTTGATTTCAACAGAACTGCCCTACGTGGCACACAGCCGAAGCTACACTCGATGTTTTGTGGCCTGTTTTTGAAGATCGCATTATAAGCCGCAGAACTGATGTCCTTTGGCCACCTCGGAGCTGCGACTTGACACCATTGGACTATTATGTGTGTGCCGTGAAAGATAAGTGTTACCGCCACAAGCCAGAGACAATTGACGCTTTAAAGAACAATATTCGTGAAGCCATTGGTGGAAAACAGCTGCACACAATCGATAATGGGCTTAAAAATGAAATGTGTAGGCTACTGCATGTCCATCCGAAGCAGCCATTTGAATGAAATTGTTTGCCATTATTAACCGAAAGGATTGTGCTTTCAAATAAAAAAAGAAATTTGAGAAAATTCTCAGTAGTTCTTTTAAAACGTTATCCAAAAAAAAAGGTTATTTGGCGGATATATGAGAACCAACTTCTTCACTACAAGCTATAGAGACGAGGAAGAGAAAGAAAATGTTGTTTATCAACAGAGAACATATTTAGTCTTATATCGAAGTTGAAAAAGCTTTGGTGTCTGGTGTAGACGATTTTCTTCTTCTTCCTTTTCCCTGACTTAGCGGAACTTGGTTACTACAGGCACTGCGTTCACCCGTGGCAACACAAAGGGCCGCCATGCGTGCTCAAGTGAGCTTTGTGATATCAGAGCTACCACTACCACCTAAACCTAAACCTGGTGTAGACGATCTCAATGATTTGCCGAGAATGGATGTCGAGAATCGACATGTTTGTGATATCACAATGAGCCCTTAACTGTATCCATCCCATCTTTTCGATTTTATAAGCACGTACTTATCTGTATATCTGCATTATATTTTTCAATAACTTTATAACACGTTTCGCTGAGGTTTATTCCTAAATTATAATTTATTATTATTTTATTTATTAAGGAGTGTGCACAAAAAAATCTGGACTTACACTTTTCGTTATAGAAATAAAACTAAATAGTGCGTTTTATATTTCAATTAAAGTAAATAATATTTGAATTCTTTTGTGTATAAAATTTTTTTCTTTTAATGGTCTCAGAGCATCCAACTTTTTGAGCCACTTCCAGACATATTAGGGTGTTTAAGAAAAATACGTAGTACTTTAGTTGTCATTTTCAAGAAACTATTTTTGCTATTGCAATGACATTTAGCACCTGGGTTTTGAAACAGTTGACTAACAAAAACAATGTAACGGTATTTATTTTTTTTCAATTATAATAAAAGTTATAAGCTTAAAAGTAGGCCCATTTCTTTTTGTGGTCACTCCTTAGTTAATTCCATTACAATAAGCGAATAATCTTATTTAATAGTAAACTTGTCTGAAATTGTTTTTTAATATCACGAATTTCAAAATAGATTTTCGTAACAACTTGAATGGTAATAGACCAAATCTTACAGCATTAAAATAAATTCTGGCGTCAAAGGTTCACAACAAACATGGACGATAGAAGCTCCTTTTAAAGCCAACAAAAACATCCAATGTTACTAACTTTTAAGCAGGTGTATTAAAATATTATTTTAAGTTTACCTATATATTGGCACAACTGCTTCATTTCGTTGTCATTCAAAGTGGGGGAGTAAAAATTTTTAATTTGTGGCAAAAAACAAAATATTCCCCCTCAACAATTTGTTTCCGCATACAACCCACTAAACATGTGTGCGCATACAGACCACTCTGTTCGCATTGGATTTTGGCAATTTCCACTTGCTTTTAAAATCACCTTTCAAAACAAAAACTCTTTTCACCTGAGGGCAAAAGTTCAGAGAAATCATTGTTGCAAAACTTTTTCTTCCGGCACTTTCGCTGTATTAGCTACTAAAATTTTTTAAATTATTGTTGGTTTCTAGAAAACAGGAGAAAAAGAACAAGAAAGTCTTTGTAAAGTTTTTGCGGCCACATAAAAATATTTCGTGGATGGAAAAGTTTAAAATCAAATTTCTCATTAACAATAAAACGAAAATAATTTTAAAAATATTTTCCAAAAGCTTAATTAATACATTAGTATACTCCGGCAGTTGGTTGGTTATTAGACCAACTCTGCATAAATAATTAAATTCTGATAAATTTTAAATTTCTTTTCTTTAAAATTTTTTCTTTTAAAATTTTTAAATTGTCAGCAAATTTCTGGCAAAACTCTGAGAATAAATAAAATTGCCATGAAAAGTTTCTCAAGAATTTGTCGTTCAGAGTCGACTTTAAAGTGTAAGTCCCTCCACATAAGTATCAAACATCAAATTTTAGAATCAGTTTAGATATGTTCGAATTGGCCACCTTTGGTGCGAATTATGGCCTTCAAACGGCCGACAAAGCCATCACAGGCTGCACGAAAGTGGCTGTGCAATATTTTGGGACATTCCCGGCGAAGGTCCATCTTGATATGATCGACACTTTGGTATTTTTTAGTGAGAACCTTACTCTTCAAAATGCCACAGGCGCAAAGGTCCAACGGATTGATATCCGTTGATTTTGGTGACCATTGTGCAGTAGAAATGAAGCAAGGAACCTCCTTTTTAAGCCATTCTTAGATGAAGCGTGCTGAGTCTGTGGTGCTGAGTCGTGTTGAAACGTCCATGGTCTGCGGCCGACATGTTTGTCTGCTCAGGACTAATACTGTCTTTAAGACATTTTCCCGATAATATTCGGCATTTATTATGACTTCACGGTCGATTAATATGAGCGGGGAACGACCTTCGGCTGTTACGGCGGTCCACATTATTACCATCGGCGGCGCTTGAGTTCTGGTGGCTAATCGCAGGTGTAAATTTTCAGCTCACATCTTTGGCAAGTAAACGCGATCATTTTGTATGTTCACCAACTGCTCAATTTGGAATCGCTTTTCATCGTAAAATACCAAATTCGGTAACTGGCCACTTTCGTGCAAGTGAAATAACTCCTTGGCTCTTTCCAGTCTAACTTTTTTTGACCATCGGTGAGCTCTTGCACTTTTTGGAACTTTAATGGCTTTAGTCCAAGCTTATTTCTCAATATGTGTTGCATCCATTCTCGCGATATGTTCAGCAATTTTTCTGCCACAGCGAAGTAGATTTCAATCAAATCTAACCTTCACTTTTCGGATCATTTCTGGTGTAGTTACCGTTTTTTTTCGTCCACTTGTTGGACGAGATGCAACATTGCCAGTATCACGGTAACGAGCATTGGTACGAGATACAAAAATTTTATACATATTTAAATGCTAGAGGGTTTTAACGATAGCCACCTGAAGTCTCTCAGCCAAATATAAAGCAATCACACTATCACGCTTGAATTCCATCACGTATAACTTTTTTTCTGAATGCAGTAGATCAAAATGCTTTTCTAAGCTTGTAAATTATAAAATGAACAGTCACTGGAATAAATCTGTCAGGTGTCAGACGCGCGGTTTACAAATGTTAACAACCTGAAGTTGGTTGCAATACAAATCAGCCACCCTGTAGTTGCTAGCAAAAGGAATTGTTATCTTCTGTCGTATTAACTTCCTAAGAAATCGTCTAACAAAAGTTAAAATCTCTTAATTTTGAAACAATTATTACGTTTAAATTCACGTTTTATTATAATTTTTGTTGTTCAATAATTTGTTGGCGATATTTAGTATTCATTACCATTCTTGTTACTTGTATAAATAAAAACGTGACTTTATTACGTTTTCAAATATTTAAGTTCCTGTAACGTATTGCCATAAAAGCTAAATTGAGAAATTAGTTAAGCATTTACCTTTACTGTTATTTATACTCGCATTTAATACAACCAAACGAAAATGATTTTGACTTCTTGATATATGTATGCCATAATAAATTTAAAATCCTTTTTTTTCGCTTTGCGTTCCTACCTACAAATTTACCAATAAGTTTTATGGCTTTTATTATCGACATCTTGTCATACATTTTTAATGTCCCAGCATTAAGTGAGATGTGTAAGGAGATGGAAGAAATACTCCAAAATCGGTACTAAAAAACGAAACAGCATTTATGGTTGGAAAATTTTCACTCTTTCTTTGGAAGCTAGACTGTATTTAAAACATTATGAGGTAATAAAAATTTGTTGAGTTTACGATGCCTTAAAAAAAATAAAATAAAATATTTAACAAATTTCTTTAAATACAATAATAATTTATATTGAAGTCGCCGTGGTTTAATAGGTAGTGTGTTGGCTTATTAGATGTAAAAGCCAGGGTTCGAGTCCTAGGCCAGACATCAAAACAATATACAAGAAGTATTTCTTTGGCGATTTCCTCTCAACAGAATTCAGGCAAAAACTCTTGAGAGTAAATAAAATTACCATGAAAAGTTTCTCATAAAATCTGTCGTTCGGAGTCAACTTTAAACTGTTGGTCCCGCTACTCATGTATAAAATTAACACACACAACATAAGTGGTGTGAGAAACTAGGTCAATAACCCTGACTGATGGGTTCTAATGACTAATTATTATGTATGTATGTAATAATTTATATTTCGTTTGTAGTCACATACTTGTATGGCAGGGTTTTACATGGATTTTAAAGACTCCAATAAGTTCACATTTAGCGAGAGAGATTTAAACATTTTAAGAAAAAAGTTAATTTGAATAATGACACATCAAGTACAGAACTAGTAACAAACTGTATTAATTCTTAAAACGTACAAAAAAATTTTTAAAATTTAAACATAAAAAAGTAAAAGTTGTATTGACTCAAAAGAGAAGAAATTAGATCAATTAATATAAGGATTTAATGCCAAAAATTTTTTTAAAAAATTTTGGTAAAGAACGACATTTAAAAAACTATATCAAAACAATTTTAACTTTCTATAAAACAAAATTTCGTATAATTTTTTTTACTTACTCACCACAAAATTTTGAACAAAAAATAAAAAATTTTTAAAAATTTTTGAGTAGCAATTTGAAAAGAAAACTCTTCAAAGTGGAACATTATTCCACTCCAAATAAATAATTTATTAAATTTATGGAAATTATAAGCCTTAATCAAGCCATCCAGCGAATTTGATGAGAAGCTAAAGCATCTAAACGAAGTGTTAGTGGGGAATATTGAGGTGTAGCCAAAACTCTACTATTTTTTAATGTAAAAGAAGTCGGCGATATGACAACGTTCCATAACTTTTTAACCCTTATCCTGTATTAATGGGTCAAAACCGCTCATTTATTCTTTAAATAATCAGTAGATTGTTTTGAAACTTTTGTACAATTATTATTTTAGTGAATACTATTAAAATTTAAAATATAATTTTTGTAGATCGTGTCACAAATCGTGTGTAAAAAAACTTACGCAAATGGTACTATTGAATCAAAATTGGCCAATGCAAGAAAATCAATTTACGCAAGTGATATGAGCTTAGTAACAATTTTGTGCGCCAACATCATTACTAGCAACAAACCAAAAAAAAAAATGCAGCTAATAAAAATATTTACTAATTTTTGAACGATGCAACTAGAAGAGATTATGAACTTTTCTTGAGCGATGAAAGCCTCCAGTACACATCAAGTGAAGATGAAAAGGATTGTGTTTCTGAAATTGCATCTGACTGTGACCCCAACCCTTCGTTAGGCGCTAGCATGCACATTTCCGTAATTCTCGATCAAACTACAAATTAAGTTTTAATGTATCCGTCCAAAACTGGTAAATATTTATAGTCAGAAACATCAACAATGAACAAAACTTGGAACTTTTCTAAACAAGACATAATAAATTTGACTCCTATTCAACGCGTTAAGCAATTTCAAGAGCTGATTGTATAACACGTCTTTTTCTGTTATGCCCAGTGATGTTAATGCCCAGTGATATTATGAAATTAGTTGTTGATATGACTAATTCACAATCTGGCTTATGAGGGTAAAAGCTATTCAATCGGTTCACTTAGGTCAATCTGTATTTGGAAATAATTGGATTGCTGTAGACAGCAGAAGAATTGAAGCTTATTTCGGGCTACTTTTGTTATTGGATATATTTAGATCTCATAGTGATGCTTGAGAATCCTATGGGACGACTATAAAGCAGACCCCTACTCACAACCAAGAGTTTTTGCCGACTTCAAAATATACCTCAGGTGATACAGTTTGATAAAAAGTCATACAGGAACGAAAGACGATTCCGAGATAAACTTGCTTCCATAAGAGATTTTTGGAACCGTTAGGAAACGAATCTACGAAATATATTTCAGTATGACGAGTGTGATAGTGGATGAGCAACTCGTAACGTATCGTGGACGATGTCCATTCAAGCAATATATACCATCAAAACCAGGAAAATATGGTTGTTGTTTGATGTAGAAACAAATTGTGCATGGTCCTTAAAGGTGTATACTGCATATTCTTGGAAGATTTAGGTATGGACCTTATAAGTGGCGAAATATCTTGTAAACCGAAGTTGTTACAAAGTAGTCTTGCTAGGTTAGGTTAGAGGACGTGTACCTGTCGGTCAAGAGAAGCACAGTACTCGTAGGTCGAAATTGACCCATTGTACATAGTAGTCTTGCAAATGCAGTCGTAAAAAAAATTATTTAAAGATTCTACTGAAGTCCCGCAAACAAGAAATTTAAAAATAGGAAGTTGTTACTTTTGTCCAAATCTAACAACACCAAATATGCAAATAAATGTACAAAATGTCAAAAATTTATTTACAAAAAGCGTTAAGGCTTCATATGTCCTTGTCTTTTATCGGGCTTAAGAGCATCATGACTTTCTCGTCTATTTGAACGCCGAGAGGTCAGTACAATATTGAAAGAAAAAGTGCAGAATAAAATGGCAATAATCGTTAATTTGTACATATTTGTAGCAAATGTTTTTATGGAATTAAATTAATTATTAAATTCATTATTAACGCAAATATTAAAATGGCTCAGGAATTGTTTCCGAGTGATGTATTTAATTTTTTTTTATTTTTTTCATTTATTAACGCTGTTAACCAAGACATTATTTTAGATTCTCATTCATTCATTTTTACCTGCCTTACATCAGACCCAGTTATAGAAGATATCTTATAAAATATTTCTTTTTATCAACACATGCTTCTAAAAAAGAATTTATTTATCAACTCCTTGATAGTATTTTCCCAACATCTTTGGTTGCCGTTTTAATTCATTTCTACATTTCTTTTGTTGGCAAACACATCATCTGTGCATTGAAAAGTAGCACAGAAATAAAGAGACTGCACTCACACATTCTATTCGTCTGTCTCTTGAGTATATTGCCATATCAATTGTAGATTTCAAGTTAAATAAACTTGTGTAGACAATAAAACTGAATACTTATCGTCTCGACAGGATCAATAAAACTTGAAAGTGTTTCAGCAAAAGTTTTCAATACCTTTGAGAATTATGCATTTAAATTGAAGTTTGGATTCGTTTTTCTTAAACGAAAACTTAATTTCAAAATGGTTTTCAAATCAAAAACGTTAACCTTTTAAATAATATTTTGAAAATAATAATGAGTATACGATGGAATTTTAAACCCCTTTAGGAATAAAAACTAATTTCAAACAGAAAAGCATTTACTTTATGTTTTTAAACAAATTTAAACATATTTTTACATGAACTTCCCATCAAACTGAAACCTGTAGACAATAATACGTTAATTCGTAATTCTAGTTATCAAAAGGATAGACAGTGTATATGACATAAGTTCAAATTTATCGATAGCAAAGACAAATAGGTTTTAAAAAGTAGAACATAAAAGTCTATCCGTAGAAGATGTGTGTCACTGGAGAGTTTTAAAAACACTTCTTACAGCACTACCTGCAACCAAGCGGCTACTAAAGCACAATGTACTGTACTGTACTGTAGTAACGAGCGAGTTACATTTAATCTGTTAAATAAGAACAAATCATGCGCATTAGAACTTAGAGTCGTACTTGTATTTAGAGATATAAACATTAACTGTGAGAGAGAATAAACAACAATAATTTATTTCAAATGCCATATGACTTCTAGTATGTTTTCACACAGTTACGGAAGCAATTCTTAAGCTGATTATGGTTAAATAATTTAAAAAGAAAGCAAAAGTATATCTAGTGCAAATATGCAAAATGAAATACAATTTGTTTCATGTTAAAACATTTTTTTTTTAATTTTTACATTTGAAATCTTCATTAAAAAGTCAAATCCATTAAAAGCCATGAACTTCAAACTGTTTTCATAGTTTATACGTTACAACACCTACTTGAGATAAGCACTAGAGTTCATGCATTTTTAATTTGGTTTTCCATTTTTATAGACAACCTTGGCACTTGCCACAGAGTACATGTGCACATATGAGTACAAGCATTCAACTGCATTTGCATACAATTTTGACCATGAATACAGTTTTTATGCATTCATTTTTACACTTGTAAGAGGTTTGTATGTATATTTGGATTTGTATGTTTATATTTAGGTATTTAGAATTTTCAATATTTGTTTCTACAAGATGAAACAAACAGATAACATATAAAAGTTCAAAAGTCATGAATATCTCATACATTGTACCCTTTCATATCAAATGTAAAATATTTACAAACTTCTAAGAGTATGTCCTGAAATATGTATTCTTATATAAGCCGAGAAAAAGAAAAAAACATAAAGGAACATCATTGGATGGCCATGGTGGCATAAATAACACAATTTACTAGGTTACATCGTTAGTGTCAGAGTCCAAGTTATTAAAATCCAAGTATAACAACGCAGATCTGTTAATTTAATGAAGTTCTTTCATAATTTTATATATGAACACTGAACTGGGTCTATCTATCCATTGCACGAGGAAAAAACTAAAGCCTATAAAGTTAATAAACTTGATTAAAAAATATTATGTGCTGAAAAAAAAATTTACAATTTAATAAGAAACCTTTTAATATGTAATTTTCATATTCGATTATGTTCCTGTACTCGCACAAAATATTATAAATTTTCCTTTATTAGCAATTGCAAGAGGCTTTCTATTGAAAAGTTAATTGGGCAATTTCATTTCACATTTCGTTTTATTATTTGAATATTTATCCACATGAATGAATGAATTTTCACTTGAGAAAAATCTCCTCTTTTCTATCATTTCTCTATTGTTCAGAAGAGTAAGAGTAAGTATCTTAGTTCATATTTCTTAAGCTGAATACTCTGCTCTACTCGTATACTATATTTGTTTAAATCTTCGAATACGAACACATTGTAATATTATGCGTGAATTTTTCCTTGAGTCAATTTCTATCTACAGTTGATTATGAATAAATAAGTATGCAAATGTGTATAAACATTTATTTTCACACATTATCTTTTATATTTAAAGCTATTTGTATGCTTAAAAGCTTTTCATTTCATAGGTTATAGACCGTGATTTTTGTATTTTCCAGTCTTCTCTTCTAGTCTCATATGACAATACAAAATAAAATTATAAATGATAAATAAGCATTTTTTTATTATTGTGTGTTTATTAGCTTAAATTCAATTCGGGTTATTTCCAATCCGGCAATACTTATGTCCTTCTATTCTGCAACAAAATTCAATATGCTTCTCCACTTGGCATCATAAATCGTTTTACGCTTGAATAAAGTTGGGAGTTATTGGGCCAATGAAAAACTGCACGATGATGTTGATCTTGTCAATGAAATATCATATTTTCGGATGAAGATATTTTCCCTTTTTAGTGCGAACGTTAATAAACAAATTTGCAGTTTTTGGGCTCATAAAACCCATATGAAGCCATAACTGTTTGGTGTGGCTTACGGAGCAGAGGCATCAATTACCCATACTTCTTTGAAAATCCCAGGTCAGACATCAAAACGAAAAATATTTCTTCGGCGACTTCCTCTCAGCAGATTTCTGGCAAAGACTCTGAGAGTAAAAATTGCCATGAAAAGCTTTTCAAAAATCTGTCGTTCGGAGTCGACTTTAAACTGTAGGTCCCGCCACTCATGTATAAAATTAACGCACACAACATAAGTGGTGTGAGAAGCTAGGTCGTAATCCTGACTGAAGGGTTGTAATGGCCAATTATGTATGTATGTATGTATGTCTTTGAAAATCTGGACGGTGAAACCATGACGGTCAATGGAAATACTTATCGCCATATGATAATCAATTTTTTTGTTTGTACCGCTCTTCATGGTTTCAACTTTACGGTGCAACTTGCCACACTTCTCATGCCACGTTTCATGCCACGTCTCATGCCACAATCAAACGTTTGATGACTGTTTAATTAGCCAAAATGGTGATGTCAACTGGCTGCCAAGAAGCTGCAATTCTTCACGATTGGACTATTTTCTATAGGGTGTCATTAAGAAAACATATTATGCTTAATAATAAGAGACAAATGAGTATTGGAAGGCCAATATTTTTGATGCTATCACCCAGATTCGACTTTATAAACTCGAAAAAGTGCATGAGAATTTTTTTGACCGAATGATATACTGTAAGACCAGCCGCGCAACCAGATGAATTAAATAATATTCCTTTTCGAACCGGAACAATTGTAATTTACATTAAAGAAATAAATTTGACGAAATTTTAAATTGCATTTTTTTAATTTAAACTTAAATTACACGCCCATTTTACAAATTTCTGAATGAATGCACAGACCGTCTTAAAATCGAGGAAAGTTGTCGAACAGTTATAAAGATTTTAAACGTGTAATACGATGCGTATACGTAATGTAAATATTTCAAATGTAATTAAATAGAAAGTACACCACAATTAATTTAAACTTAAACATTTACAAGCTATGATATGACGATTCTAATGGATTTTTAGAAATTTTAAAATTTTTCGAGATATCCTAACCCAAAAGCAAATAGAAAAACCACTTTCCCTTTCATTCCTTAATTTTTTTTTCTCTTTGGCCCTACCGTTTAGTGCCATGTCAAATTCAACAAAAATTCAAGCACCACATATTAAGCTCACATACAAAATCTTCTTTTATTACCACGTTTTCTCTCGTTACTCGACTTTGTAATGTTGTTCCGCAATGGTACTGTCATTGTTGTAAATATCTCTGCCTGTCTCTTACACTCGGTTGCAAACGCCATATTAATATTATGTTGTTCTTACCGTTAGATTACATTTCAGTTTCCTCCTGAAAAATTTTGCATAATCTGCCTTATATGAATTGATAATTTAGGAGGGTTTTTTTAAATTTGGAATCTGCTGCGTGAATCCAATATCTATTCAAATTTTTTTCCACAAATTTTGTTTTCATATTTTTAGGAATTTTAGTTTACTTCTTATTTCTTTCCCTTTAGCTTTCTCCCTCAGGTAAGTGGCAAATTAGTCAATTTATTTTTGTTGTTTCCTTTTTAAACTTATCACCTCATTGGTTTTTTTCTTTAATTTATTTTAACAGCATCACATGAAAATGATAACAGGCCATAAAATTAAATTAAAATAAAAAAAAAAAATAAAAAAAACCTAATGCCTAAACATTTTACATACGAAATAAATTTGTATTGTTGTTTAATTATTTATTTGAAAATTAATTTTTAAAGCTCCAAAGTGGTCATAAAATATGGCCAGTGTTTCTGTATAATGGCGTGTTAACGGTCGCCTTTAATGTACAAGACTATAAAGAAATTTGAAGACTCTGGAAACGTTATGAATATAACAGGCCTGTGCACCAAATTGCTTGACATTCAGTGCTATTGAGTCTGTCCTACGGCACACTATCTTAGATTTTATTTTAGATCAAAAATTACCAGTTTTTCTATATTACGGGGTATCTACCGGCGTCATTACTAATCTGCTGCGGAAGGATTAGACAATACTTTAAGACGTTTTGAAAAAATTGAAAACGTAATTGATGTGGCAGATCTGTGCCACAAATTAGAGGATTCCACTGTGTTTTATGTTATGTTATACACATTTCATCGAAGTCGCCGTGGTCTTGTAGGTAGTGTGCTGGCTTATTAGACGTGAAGCCAGGGTTCGAGTCCCAGGTGAGAACGAAAAATATTTCTTCGGCGACTTCCTCTCAGAAGGTTTTTGGCAAAGACATCATACAAAATAACAGGCTGAAAATACCTATGAAGCTCCCAATGGTAGATAAGTAGGGATTAGGGATGCCAATCTGGAAATCCCGAATCCAGGGATTTTTCTAAAATTGCCCCGGGATTTTTCTGGAGTTTCGGGATTGTGAATTAAAAAGGTTTTGAAAAAAAATCCATTTCACTCGATTTCGATAAAAGCATCTCAGATGACGAAAACCCAACTTTAATTGCTAAAAAGGTATTTGATGCCATCGAAGAATGCAAAAGTCCTATAAAATGAATTAATGGGGTAACAGTTTCAGATACCCAACTGTCCAAAGAAATAGATTTATTTACATCAGGAAGTAGTTGAGGTGAGCAGCAGATTTCTGGCAAAAACTGTGAGAGTAAATGAAATTGCCATAAAAAGCTTTGAGAAACTGTCGTTCGGAGTCGGCTTTAAACTGTAGGTTCCGTCACTCCCGTAAAAAATTAATGCACACAACATAAGTGGTGTGAGAAGCTAAGTCGTAATCCTGACTGAAGGGTTGAAGGGTTGTGTATACAGCTATCTTGGAACTATTTTACCAACAAATGTTGATTGTGAGAAGTGTTTTTCAATGGCAGCGTTTGTTGACAACAAAACTTCTTTCAAACCTATCAGATCACATGTTAGATGCTTTATTCTTTTTAGTAAATCCAAATAATTTTCTTAAAATTATGTAATGGATTTGCATATGTATGAATAATTTTTATTTTTGTTAATTTCTGATTCTGTTATATTTCGAATAAAAATGATTTTGTTAAGAAAATATATTTTTTTCCTTTATATTATTATGAGAAAATCGCGATTTTTCACGTAACTTTTCGGGATTTTTGGATCCCAGATTATTGCGAAATATCCCAGGATTTCGGAATTGAGATTTTAAAAAATCAATCCTGTTTGGCATCCCTTGTAGGGTTCCCTTATATTACTACAACATTATTACTTGATTTTTTTTTCCTAAAATTCAATGACATTTATCATCGTATAGTGTGATATTCTGCGAAATGATGATGAGCGAGTGATTAAATTTGAAATTAAATACAGAAAGACAAGCAAACAAAACTATAACAGATTGAAACGAATGAATATTGTAATGAAATAAAAATCATGATGCGATATGCTTGTAGCAGTTGTTACTTTTTTCAGTTTACTTTCTTTTCTGTTATATTGCGTAGTTTTTTCGTATTACCGAGCAGAACAACAGCAGCGAAAAAAAGCTTGGCAGCACATGAAAAATATGCCAAGAACAATTGTCCACCCTTAAATAGGAGTGAAAACAAAAAGCAAAAAAAAAAGTACTTTTTGAAAAATTATCAGCAATAGTGCGAACAAACATTGCAACAACAATGAAGTCAGCACTCACAGCAGCAGCATCAACAGCATCAATAAGAGAATTGATAGTGTGGCACGACCAGTGCTTTCAATAGCACTGTCTGTAGTTCTACGAATATTCACAGTTCTCTTTGAAATTGTTTCTGGAGTTGTTGTCGCTGTGACAAACAATTTCTGTGTTGATGTGAAAGAAAAGGAATCTGCGATTCTCACTAATTAAAATGTTTTTTTTTTTTTGTTTTTGCTTTATGATGAAAGTGGAAAAAATGGCTGTTATAGCGAAAACAAAATAATAAAGATTCGTAAACATACCAACAAAGTTTTATACGCATATGTACGTATATTACTATAATGAATAATGTTACTGGTGTTTTTAATTAAATTAAACAGATTTCGTCTCTTGTCTTATATAAACAAATAAAGTACAGTAGGCAGGGATCATTAAATGAAATACCATTTGATTATATTAAATAAAATACGATCAAAAAGAAATAAAACTTTATGTAATTTTGTTGAAACTAAAGCTAAAAATTGAGATTCGGAGCAGTGATCAGCAATAAGTATTCAAAACGATGAGTAGGTTTGAGTCATACTTATAATTTCAGATACTTATACGCATTCATACTTACTTTAACATGATACTCATACTCCAAGTTGGAAGTACTCATCGTAGTCATACTTAAAAATACACATGATATTATTGAATTCGACTTGTCTCTACTTAACATTTACATGAAGCACAAAATAAGTATGATTCGAACGAATATATATGATCGAATATTACTATACTCACAAGAAGATTGTGTGTAGGCTTTGCTTGTTGTCTTTCTCTTTTCTTTCTTCTTTGTTTGTATATCCAATAACAACAAAGGCTGTAAATTTTGATAAATAATTCGAATCAATTATAAGTATTATACGTATTTTTCTAAATTTATGAATAAGAATGAGTAGGCCTATGAATCAAATACATTTCGAATGTTGTGAGTTTGATATCAACGTTGTATTCATACTCATTGGAACCTGTACTTATAAATCAATGTTGTAGCGAGTACGAATGAATCAATTATGTTGATTGACTCATACTCAAAATTGCATGAATGCTCATGAGTAGCAGAATTAATTGCTGCTCTCTGATTAGGGGTCAGAAGGCTATGAAGAGATTTGTAAGCCGCTTTCCTAATATAATAAGCACACACTAAGTTTTTTTAAGAACCTATTTTAAATGACTGCAGATGCTTTGTGATATTCCAAGAGTGGTTTCGCCAGATAATCTTATATTCACTAAGTCCTTTTTAACGAAAAAGTATTAAATTCTTGATTACTACAATATAATGCAGTCAGTAGTGTCAAATTTAAATTCGTCTTGTAAGGATAATAGGGATATCGTAATGCGTGCAACCTATTCAATTTTATTTTAAAGATTTCATTTAATAGGAACTAAAGAAATATATAGATCTGCTTGTACATTCCTTTTTCATATATCAATGAGAATTTCTTATTGTTTACATCATGACACTACATTTGATGATAGCAGATGTACTGCATGTATTGACAGATGTTTCCACTCTCTGATTGCGAGTAGGGATGACTGGAATAATGATGCGAACGTCCCCCTTGAATATATATACCAATGGCTCTAAACTCGATAATGGGGTTGGAAGCGGTCTCTACTCTTGGAAACTGGACCTCAATATTTCTCTCCATTCGCCAGACTACTGCAGCGTATTTCAGGTGGAGGTGATGGCAATTTACCGGGTCGCTCAGTGGATTCTCGTCAACGATGCTCCTTTCAATCGATCTTTTCAGACATTCAGGCCGCGATAAGATCTTATTAATTAATAAATAGAGCGTATATTTTAAAGCTTGTGGTTTATAACGTTAAGCTTGATGGAATGACATGGATTCTGCGGCCAACTTTAGTAGCTTACAAATGTATAAGATTCGTGCTGTTGTCTTTCTATTTGTACTCATAAGGCATATTTAATCACCGTAGATGTAATTTTCTTGACTTTACCTGAGGTTTCATCAAAATTGTTTCTATCACAATCTATTCCTTATGGTAACGGTCTATATAGAATTGATAGAACAACTTTTCATATTCACAAGTTTTGAATTAATTTACAAATCCAAAGAGAGTTTATTTTAATACAATATAAGGAAGTTTTTTTTTCTTATAATAAACGAAATGAATAATAAAATTTTACTCATCTCCTACTCGCCGTTGTCTAAAAAGTCAAATAAAACAACTTAAAGAAATAATTTCTTCATAATTTAAACAAAGTCTCCCTTAATAAATAAAAAAGTCTCCCTGAAGTTTTTAACCACATCATACCATATTCAACAAGACAAACGTCGTATTCAACCGAAGAACAAACACTTGCTAAAGAAAATCGTAGAGAGAAAAGAAGAAAAACAATTATGGTTTGGAAGTAGAGATAACGAGAAAATAATTTACGAACAATGGATGGACATTTAATGGAAACCAAAAAACAATATAGGAATGGGCGTAGTTACATTCTTAACAAACCACAAAAAAAAAAGAAAAACGATTGAATTCATATAACGAAAGGAGTTTCAGTTAAAAAGTGAAATACAAGTTGCAATTGGAACGAAGGAGAATGAGTGAAAATTCAAACAGAAAGGAATTTCATAATTTTAATATGAATTTATTTCAGTTATACTCATTAATATAGTTTTTATTCCACTACCTTTATAAATATAAAAAATAATTCTTGTAATTTTCTAATGTATTTTAAGTTGAAATCAAATATATTTCCCAAAAAGACATACACTATGGAATTAATTCAGCACGATAGTTTTTCTCTATTAACCCATTAATGCCGAATGGTTAGAAAAATACCCAAAAAAAAAGTTTTTTTAAAAAATTCTATCTAAAGGAGAACCCAAAGAATGAAAAAAGAAGACATGGAGCGGTTTAAAAATTAGTATGGCATGATATCCACATATTTTGGATGACAGAAAAAAGGTCAAAGATTAACAATTTTTGAAAATCAAAATGTTGTAGAAAGAACTTTTGTGGAATATGTATGGATGATATTGTCAGAAAAACCTTTAGATGCCATGTAATATAATATATCTTCTACCCGATAAAAATACTTTCACTTAAATTGGTCTTCTTACCTAAGCTACAGGTGCGATTAAATGGGATGGGTATAAAAATACTCACTTAGGTATTGGTATGAAATATTTTTCATAAAACTTTTAAAAATTAATTTCAAATAGAAACTTCAAATAATATTTTTTTCTCTTTTCTTTTATATTTTTGGTAGTTCCGGCATGCAATTTTGCAAAAGAATTCCTTGGATGCATACTCAAACCGTATTTGGTATAACTGTAACCTGTTTTCCCCCACATTGCTTACAGCGACGGCTTTTTTCCATTTTATCAATAATGTGGTCAAATTCGTCAGTGTGTTTTGCTATTTCCTGCGCATTTCTGACAACTTTTCCATCATGGCGTCGATTTTCCCGAAATTTTTACCAACACTTCAACAACGCTAACGCGAAAATCGAGTTGGTTCATAGCTGGCAAACCTTCACATCCCCTGCACAAGCAGAATAGTTTCCATGCGTTTACCATAGCTGCGTCAATAGTTCACTAATAGAAAACACCAATTTTTTCCGTGGACTCGCATTCGATGAGTTATTTTCAATAAAACTCTCAAAAATATGTTGATTAGCCGTCATATTTAGTATATGAAAAAATTTGTATTTTAGAACTTGTACTTATGCCGAAGTGGGTAGAAAAATACCCTGCCCTACAGAGGCCCCCACGACACTTAAAAAAAAATAAAACTATTCATAACAATATAAATGCTTCGAATACTGTTTGTGTTGTGTTGTGATTTTTTCACCGAAATCGGACCACGGATTCTGGGGTCTTAACGCCTGACCTGGGTTAATTGCTGATTCTAAAAGAGACACGAAAATGATATTAAAGTTCATCTTGAGATAACAGTAAAAATTTAGTTGCTACTTAAAATAGCTTAAATGGAATAAATAAGGAGAACTAGCATAAATAAATATCGATGTTAATAAGTATAGTCTACGACCATAGCTGCAAGAGTGGACGATTTATCATGACATGACGATTTAGGACCTTATTTTGACGATTTTTACCAATTAAAAATTTACATCATTTTCTTTACTTTAGTACATTAAAGGCTTCCTTAAGCTTTGTATAACAAGGTGTAAAGTATTATATTCTTAAGTTATTTTCGAATACCTGTGATGATTTTTCTGTATTTTATACCGTTTTAATCCGTTTAATTGTCATACACCGATGCAAACAATTTTAAAAATTCGATTATAGCTTCTAATATTATAATCGGAAGAACAAAGGCAAGTGCCATTATTCTTTTTTTTTTTCATACGACCAACACTCAGGGGTTGGCATTGTTTTAGGAACTAGGGAAATATATTATAAGAAGGTGGAAGAGGGAGCAGTGTTTATGGAGACTAGGTTTGAATATTTTTATACCATAAGTAACATAAAAATCTCTGCAGGATGTCAGTACGACATAGGAATAGTCTGTCTAACAAACGATCTTTGTCTGTAATACAGTGTGTAATACACTGACCAATCGACCATATACGGATGTGATAGCTACGAAAGACAAGTATTTCGTAGGAGTACATGATTTTCATAAAAACTCCTCATATTTCGCTTGAGCGATAGAACAGATACACAAGACACAGTGCAGCTATACCCCAATGAATCAATGGAGTTGGAACACTTTCGTGAGTAACAACCTACTACGACCTCACCTGTACAGGGTCGAGTAGCCTCAAAACAGTCTTTAATGGCCTACATACATATACATAAGAGTTGTATTCCAATTTCGGTCAGCTGTAACTGGTGTAATTTGTAAGTAGATCAGATGCAGTCTTAAAAAACCAAGGCACTGAAAAATGTGTCAATTCTAGCGAGCATCACACTGAATTTTAATGCCCATAAAGTAAAGATCACTACACATGGGTATAGATGATGCAATATTATCACTGTTTAACATTGACTTAATATTCGTTCTTATTTTTAAAACCTTCCAATTTATTTATTTATTTTTTCTGAGGATTATTTTACGAGTTCTATGAATATCTTTGACGATTTTTTCTCAAAATTTGACGATTTGATGCCTCATTTATCTGGCAGCTATATCTATGACGGTGTAAATAGTTTGCCAATATAGTATCTAAATATGGCAGCATACAGTTTAAAAAAATTCAATTTCTTTTTTTTTTTATTTTCATTGTCTATATATTGTGATAATCCGCAAATCAATTAAATTTAATTGAATTTTATATTTTAATAAAATGTGTGTAAATGAAACATTTTCTCATACGGATTAGTTTTTCAATTAATTCATATGCTTACGGATAAAGTGTGAAAAAATATTGAATTTTTATTTGTTTGGCCTTTTGTCCATTGTTGCCCTTGCTTTCCCTTTCTAAAGTCAAGTGAATAGTGTGAAAACAAATTTGTAAAAATTTTCCCTTGTTGGAATTTTTAAATTTGTTGTGCAAATTCATTTAGGTACGAGTCATTTTTAAAAGGAAATTTTAATATATAGCATAATTTAGGAGGGTTATGGCATCTATTGTAGTTAAATTTCTGAATTTTGGCATTAAGTGTAGTTATAGTCTTATTCAATAAAATTTTGTGCATTACAAGTTCTTGGCAGTGATTGTTTATAATTTTAGTTATAACCCTAATAAACAGGTGTCTGTTCATGTTGCCATTTAAGGGCAGATGTGACAAAAAATTCTATTGTATTAAATTTTCAATTAAAATTTGTTTCCTTTTTTGTTTTAAACAAATCAGCTTTTTATGAAAAACTAACAATTTTGAAAGTTTTGTTTTTAAATTATTTTAAAAAAATCATTCTAAATTGATTCAACATGGTTCTGGAAAGGAAAAAAAAATTGTAACGAAAGTGAATTAAATATTGAAATAGTGTATTAACAAAAACTCAATTGAAATGAAATGGAAAATGTGTTAAAAATTAATAATTTATGAAATGCCAATGACAAAAAAAAAATAATTTTTTTTTAATTCAAATAATTTTTTTAAATAATTTATAAGGCAATAGATAATTCAAAGCTTTTATAATGTTTAATAAAACTTTTTAATTTGTTTTTAATGCAAAGGAAAAGGTATACAATCAGTACTATTTAATGTGGCATTAAAATCGGAATTAATTTCTATGATTTATTCTGTCCCATACACAAAACGAGTATGTATTTTATATAATAAATTATAAACAAATTTAAAAATATGAATATTTTCTCGCAAAACTAAATATATTTACGTGTTTCAACAATCTTTAGAAATAACCTTCTGATAAATATATTTTCAATACTTATTTTATAAACAATATAGTTCCAACCAAAAATTTCACTATTAATCATACATACATACATAATTTGTCATTACAACCCTTCAGTCAGGATTATTAACCTAGTTTCTCACACTACTTATGTTGTGTGTGTTAGTATTAGACACCAGTGGCGGGACCTACAGTTTATAGTCGACTCCGAACGATAGATTTTTTGAGAAGCTTTTCACGGCACTTTTATTTGAATCTCAGAGTTTTTACCAGAAATCTGCTGAGAGGAAATTGCCGAGGAAATACTTTTTGTATTTAATTTTGATGTCTAGCCTGGGACTCGAACCCTGGCTTTACGTCTAACCTCCTATTAATCACAATACATCATAAACAGAGTCCAATAAATTTCTTTATTTAATCTTTCTATTCTTATTTCTATCACAGATAACATGAGGACAATGCTTTCTACTTAAAACAGAATAGGATTTCAATTTGAGAAATAATATCAACTGCATTAAATGTTGAATAAATTTCACATTTTAAATATTAGATTAGGATAGAGGGACGGATAATTGTCAACTGGGACTAAGTACAGCACCCGGAGGTAAATAATACATTATTTATATTTTTTTAAAGAATTGAAAGAGAAGTATTGGAGGAAAGGGAAAAGGTTGAATTTTCTGTTCATGATATATTGACTATAATTGCAGTCTACTATATTCCGTGTTAACCTATTACGTGTCAGATCAAGGTTCATACCTCAGGTCAGTTATTTCCAATTTACAACGAATAGTTGTAATTACCGTTTATATATGTACTGTATGTAATATTCCTGCTGCTGAAGACTCTAAAGAAGAAGAAAACAGAGGTTCGTGTTATGAACTGGCGAAAGTATTGGCAGCAACAAACATGACAGCAGAATATTGGTCGCTAAAGATGGTACTACTTGGAACACAGACACGCATACCTTTAGCAGCTTAGGGAAGCGCAAATATTACCAATTTTCTCTCAGATTGCTAGAAGCTGTTTCCTGAAATGTTGCGGAGTCTTTCATACTGCTTTTCTCATTTTTACCTTATGTGACAGACAAACATTAGAAAAAAGTGTTTCGTCCTATGTTTTATTGTATAGATATTACAGAAGGATAATATTTCGGTCAACTACGTACGTCTGAGATAACAGAATCATTCGCTTTGATAATGCGCTACTCGGAAATGATGAGAAATTTGCAGCTATTACACTTTTTCGAAGAACGGGCTGAAAGTCTTTCAGCTTTTAAATTCCAATCATTTTATCGCTCTAGATTAGTAACTAATTGAATGTTAAGGTCGTTATAAATTTCTTGGTACGCCGAAATCGAATTGGCAGTTTTAGATCCAAGTACATGCTACGTGTGTAGCAAGAACTTACAGCTGTACCGGGGAAACCAATTTCCGGGAAATCAGAAAGAAATCAAAGAGAGATCATTGTTGTATTGACATAATCTATGTGCCATTGCTACGGGAAGCTTTTTTACCTCTCATGACGTTGACAATAAAATTTTCTAATGAAATATAGCAATGGTTTTAACATCAGGTTTCAGCCAGCCCTCAATTGAGAGTGTTACTGATGGGAGTGACAATAAACTGCCTCATCTAAACAATTGAAAAATTAAAAATCTAAGCAAATCAAGGTTGTTGATTATCGGTATTTAGATGAAAATAAAACCAAGCTGACATTAAGTGTTTGATTTTTTCATATAAACGCTCATCATGTCAAAAATTTTGGAGTAAATTTCATAAAAGTTATAATAAAATATAATAATATAAAATAGTTTTATTAAAATTAATTAAAATAAATCAAAATATTTAAATTTTTTGACAAAATCTATTAATAATCGCAACAATACTATGTACTACAAGTATATGTCAAAAGTGATACATAAGCTAGGATTATGAAGTTCTTTTAAGGCTCGATCTACGGTTAAATTTTTCAAATTTTCCAATTTATTTTTACATGATATGGCAAGATATGCCATAAGATGAGATCAATTTGTGTACAATTATTTTCATATTTATGAACTTGATTCCATATTTATAAAATCACAAAAAATTGTTAATTTGCAATGCTAATCCAATCATTTAGTTAAAACTTGAATTCGTATTGAAATTAACAACACTTTAATATTATTTAATTTCTTTACATTTAATTTAATCCCATTATCAACTTTAGAAATAAATTTTTAACTTTAAAAATTCTTTCTATCCCGGACCTTTAACTGGAAATAAAGTAATGGAAGAATAAGTTTTCTTATTGTACAAACAAAGAATATTCGAATTCAATATTTCATACAATTTAATATCCTTAATAGATGCAGAGTGAGTAAAAGCAAAATGTAATATTCTGTAAAACTTTTTTCATTCTCATGAAAAACGAAAAAACAAAACAAGACAAAAAAAAAGCGAAGAATATTTGTTCCTCAATATAATATAAAAATTCTAAGAACTACATGCTGTTATCTAAACTTTGTTTAATATTAAAAACAAAACAAAACAAAAGAAAATATTTTTATACTTATTAAATCGAAATATTAAAATTCTTAAATTAAGTTTTTTTCCGTTTATTTTGCTGATCTATAAAACCTTAAATATTACGCAGAATTGAATATACAAGAGAATTATTTCAGATATACTGAACATAACATAGTATAACATATGATTTATAAAGTCGCCGTAGTCTAGTAGGTAGTGTTTTGGCTCGTTTTAAACCTTACAGGGTGGCTGATATGTATTGCAACCAACTTCATGTTGTTATCATTTGTAAACCGCTCGTCTGACAGCTGACAGATTTATTCCAGCGACAGTTCATTTTATTGTTTACAAGCTTACAAAAGCATTTTGATCTATTGTATTCATTAAAAAGTTATTCGTGATGAAATTCAAGCGTAATAGTGTAATTGCTTTATATTTGGCTGGAAAATCTCAGGTGGCTATCGTTAGAGCCTTACAGCATTTAAATGTGAATAAATCTTTTGTTTCTTGTACCATTGCTCGTTACCGTGATACTGGCAGTAGTGTATCGCGTCCAAAAAGTGGACGAGAAAAAACGGTAACAACATCAGAAATGACCTAAAAAGTGAAGGCCAGATTTTATCGAAATCCGCGCCGCAGTGGTAGAAAAATTGCTCGCTGAAGATATAGCGAGAACGAATGCAACACGTATTGAAAAATGAGCTTGGACTAAAGCCATTGAAGTTCTGAAAAGTGCAAGAGCTCTCAGATGGACAAAAAAAAGTTAGGCTGGAAAGAGCCAAGGAGTTACTTTGCTTGTACGAAAGTGGCCAGTTACCGAATCTGGTTTTCTCCGATGGGAAGCCATTCCAAATTGAGCATTTTGTGAACAAACAAAATGATCGGGTTTACTTGCCAAAGAGCTCAGTTGAAAATTTACTCCTGTAATTGGCCACCAGAACTCAAGCGCTCTTCGCTCGTATTCATCGACCGTTGGGTTAAAATAAATGCCGAATATTATCGGGAAAATGTCTTATGGACAGTATTGAAGCCCTGGGCAAACAAACATTTTGGCCACAGACCATGGACATTCCAACAGGACTCAGTACCACCGCACTTAGCACGCGTCAACCAAGAATGACTTAAAAAAGAAGGTTTCTCGCTTCATTTCTACCTGCACAATGGCCACCAAAATCTCTGGATCTCAATCCGTTGGACTTTTGGAGAGTAAGGTTCTCATTAAAAAAATACCAAAGTGTCAATCATCTCAAGACGGCGCTTCGCCGGGAATGGGCTAAAATACTGCAGAACCACTTTCGTGCAGCCTATGATGGCTTTGTCGGCCGTTTGAAGGCCATAATTCGTACCGAAGGTGGCCAATTCGAACAAATCTAAACTGATTCTAAAATTTGATGTTATTTTCAAAATGTTTAGCTTTTGAACAATAAAATTATAAAAAATATACCGCTTTACTTTGTTGCATTATATATCAGCTACTCTGTATGTAAAACATCTCGAAACAAAACATTATCTCAGAAACAGGAAGAATTAGATTCTATACCGAACATAAGTAAAATTCTACACAGAACTTTTCAATCGCCTCTTGATTAGAACGAATAAAACAACAAAAAATTACTCTTACGACCAGAGTATTTCCTGCTATATATTTTATTTAGCAGAAGCGTTGAGTTATCTAAAGCTATATATGGAGTACTCGTACATATCGTTGTATTGGATAAAAATAATCATTCAAATATGTTGCTCTGAGTTGTAAATATTTGTACAAACTTTCTTGTATTTTTTCTCGTTGTGTTACGTTCTTAGCTAATTTTGTGAAGAATTTTGATGCATTTTTGAAAGGTGAAGAAGAAATCACTGTTTTCTAATAGGTAGTATGTTGACAGGTCAGAAATCTTCAATGAATCGAAATATGAAAAAATTTCTTTTGGTGAGAGTAAGTAAGTATCGCTTGAAGTCGACTTTAAACTCTAGGTGCCGCCATTCATGTGCAAAATGAAAGCACACAACATAATTGCTATGAAAAGCCAGGATGTAATCCTGACTCAGGGGCAATAATGACCAATTATGTTTTCATGTATATGTCTGTACGTGTATATATATAAGTGTTATTTATTACTGTCGGCAAAGAGGTTTAAAATTTCTTACTCTCAAATAATAAAATAATTTCAAAACTAAATTGTGCTCCTTAAGAGTAGTAGCGTAAAGCTAAACTGAAAACTAAAGAATAACAAAATAAATAAATGAAATGGAAATAACATTAACAAATTAAATAAAAGTAATTAAAGTAAGTGTCTATTGTTTGCATGCCTTAGAGGCGAAAACAATAGCAAACTGCTAGATTTCCAAATTTGTTGAAGTAACCAAATTCATAGGCCATAAAATTTACTTATATTTAAAAAGAGCATGATTTTATTATAAAAATTATTGCAAAATTTTCTTAAATTTATATCTCTTTTTTAGTAATTATTTTCGAAAGGAATTCAAACAAAGGAAACATTTTAACTTCTCTAGAGAAAGACAATAGACTGCTTAACAAATTTTCCATTAACCATTAGATGGCTATTTACTACAATCAAAACAATTTGATTGTCTCTTAACATATCGCTGTAGTGCAGTGTTGTTTATTACACACACTTAATCATATATATTATTTCTAAAGCATTCTTTTTTGTCGGTTGCAAATATCTGCCATACCACCGCATCAAATTTAATGAATGATATCTCATTTTAAAGCTTATATCTGACACTAATGGCAAAAAATAATTAGAAATTGAAAAATTAATATTTCATTGATAAAAATTATATTTCATATAGAACTAGCAGAATAATATGTGTATTATGATATTTTCTTTAAGTGTGGTAATACAGGGTCGCTTAATAGTAATACAGTTCTACATAATATAGTATGTATTAAAATCCATTCTGGCAATACCGCTATTTACTATAATGCCGTTTATTACTAAGTCAGTTATGCTGTTTTGGACATTATTTGCAGTAGTTGTTAGATCAAGTGCGATAAATAGGGTCGCTTAATTGTAATGCTATTCCACATAAGCAATGTCCATTTTGGCAATGTTGTTATTGTCATGGCATTTTTTGTTTTATGAAGTGCAGTAACACGGATTAATAAATGGTACCAGGCTAATCATAACAAACTTGGTAGAGCACATCATATCAGCAAAACTTATTCATACCGATAAAACTGTACTCATACACCGAATCAAGCTTACACCTTCTGATGCAACTGTGCCTTTCCGAATGGCAAGAAAACAATTCCCTGTGAAAGTTGCTTTTGCTATGATGATAAACAAAGCACAAGATCAAACCCTTCAAGAGGTAGGATTGTATTTACCAGAACCGGTCTTTCCACGGGGGCAGTTATATGTATGATTTCTAATATTTTTATACTTTTAATAAAATTTCTATTAATTATTTTCATTTTATGTTACAAAAATGACAACTAATGGTGCGAAATATTCGCACGGGTCATCTAGTAGGATTTATTCCTTTTAATTTAGACTTTATTTTTAAGATTTTTCCCCAACACAATTACAACTCTTAGTTTTTCTTCTAGTCAATCACATCACATCATATCACATCAACTCTCATCACTCAAATTAATTAAAGGATTTTAACAAAACATTTCTGTTAATTGTACTCATAAGGAAACACAAACTGCTAGACAAAAAAAAATATGATTCCATACAAATAGCAAAACTTTGAAAGCTTTAGTACTGTTATAGAAAGTATAAAAACAAAAACAAAAACAACAACAACACTGTATACTAATGATAAATAATAATACAAGAAGTAAAAATAACAACAGCAGTAATAAAGCGTAGAGGCATTCTATGAAATGGATAATGATGTTAAACGTTTTATAGCACCTTAGGGCATAACTAAACATATTAAGGCGATAAAATCGTATAATGAAAAAAAAAAGGGAAGAATATTAAAACAAATCAAATAAATTTGAAAATTAATTTTATTGTTTCAGTTAGTTAAAATGTTGTTCTTGGTTCGGCAGAACATATATTAAAATTGGAAGGATACAGAGAAGATTAGCATGCCCCCTGTGCAAGGATGACACGTAAAATCGTGAAGTGTTCCACATTTTTTTTAAGTCACCATGGTCTAGTAGATAGTATGTTGGCTTTTTAGGACGAGTCGAATCCCAGGTCAGACATCGACTTGAAACTGTAGCTCCCGCCACTTATGCATAAAATTATCGCACACAACATAATTAGGTCAATAATCCTAACTGAAGGGTTGTAATGACCAATTATGTATGCAAGTATGTACGTATTTTAAATAAGAAAATATTGAAGAAAGTAAAATAAATCAACAAAACTTTTCAAAGTCATTTTCACCAATATTATCATATTAATATTAATATATCATTTAATAAAACATTATTGTTTTATTCAAGCGGTGGAAAACATTCAACCCGTAAAGAAAATAAAACATCGAAAGACAACAATCTAGTATTGTCTCAATTAGTATCTCAAATTCAATGTGTGAATATTCTTTTCGTGGCAGTAAATCTTACAAGCAATAATTTCGATGACATATGACCACAGCTGCCAGATTTGAAGATTTCTCGTCATTTTGGCGATTTTGAGTTCAATAAATGTAATTTTGACGACATGACCATTTATGCCTTTATTTTGACAATTTCTTAGCCATTAAAAATTTACATGATTAAGGCTCTGTATAACAAGGTGTAAAGTAAAGTTTTAATCCCTCAAAAGCCAAAATTTCAACTCGAAAATTATCATACCTCGTTGCAGACAATTTTAATAATTCGATTATAGCTTCTAATATTACCATCGAAAGAACAAAGGCAAGTCGCATTATTTTTTTCATACGACCAAAACTCAGCAGTTGGCATTGTTTTGGGAATGAGGAAAATATGTTATAGGAATTAAGGAAGAGAGAGCAGTGTTTAAGAAGACAGTTCCACATGCGAATAGTGCGTCTAACAAACGAACTTTGTCTGCGATGTATTACTTACTTAATTGGCCATAACAACCCGATTAACGGATTTCGGGCCGCTGCAACACATCTGTCTAGGCGCCTCTGCTTCTTGTGCGCCTATGCCAGTTGTCACACCAATCGATGACAGGTCTTATTCGAGCATTGCCGAGATAGGGCAGCCGCTGGATATTAATACGCTGCACAACGTCTATGTCGTTGTGAAGCTCGTACAGCTCACTATTGAATCGATGCGGAAATCATCGCCATGCCGCATTGAACCGAAGATCTTACGTAGGACTTTTCTCTCGAATACTCTCAAGGTTGCTGCATCAGTTCTTAATAGGCTCCATACTTCTGCTTATTTCGCAAAAGCAATATCCTTTGTAGTAGCGATAGAATAGTGACACAAGCAACATTGTAAGGATGCTCCAATTACCTACTATGTACGTCCTCATCTGTACACGGTCGAGAAGCCACAAAATAGACTTTAAGGGCTTACTCATACATGAAGATTAATTTCCATTTTCAAAAGGTTATTAATTGTGTAATTTGTAAGTAGTAGTAATTTGCAACGTCTTAAAAAACCAGGGCACTGATAAATGTGTCAGTTATAGGGAACATCACACTGCATTTTCATGCTAATAAAGTAAAAATCTTCTAACTCCCTAATATTTACACCACACAAGGGTATAAATGATGCAATATTATCGCTGCTTAACATATGTTTTTGTTTTTAAAACCTTTCAATTTATTTATTTATTTCTTCTGGCGATTTTTTTACTATTTTAGTGAACGTCTTTGATGATTTTGATGATTTTTTCTGGCAGCTGTGTACATGACACACATATCGTTTTATTTTTATAGAAATATAGAAAGCGTTTAATGAAGGACCCAATGTAATTTTTAATAGTTTTTCCTGATGCATATAATACTTATAAATTCTCATGTTTTTCATATAATCCGTGGGCAAAATCTGATTTTTCTACAACTCCCTATCATAAATTATAACGAAAGGTTTTATCATCATTACAATCATAAAATAACAAATACAATGAAATAAAATAATTGTTATACTTTTAAGGATTTTGTAACTAAATCACGACCATCAATTATGAATTGTGTTCATTTACAAATATTGAGTGTTGGTACTTCAACCAAATTGGTACAGAAAATTTCAAATGAAATCGAACACATTTATTCCAATTTTTAAATCCTTTATTGTATTGCATTTTAAATACCAAATACCACAAATCGAAACTAACAAAGAATTAGAGAAAAGCAACAAGCAACATAAAATATTTATTGATTTCTTATAATTTTAATGATTTTATTGCAAAAATATGAGAATTGCTAACGAACATAATAAATAGTTGCTGGCTTACCATAATCGTTGCAAATACCAACCAAACATGCACAAGCAACAATTTGTTGTTCACTTCTTCATTCCTTTATTCAAAATGTGGCTTCTGTGTGTAATCTGAAGTGGCTGACTCATCAGCTACATTCATCAATCCATTCAGCTATGCATGCATTCAACAACCAGTCAGCATTACATAAATGCAATGATTTCCAATTATTTGTAGGGGCACTGATTGGTTACTTTAATGCACATCATCATCATGTATTTGGAAATTATTGAAAAGCTCTCGAACACAAATTTATCGAAATAAGAGGTTTTGAAGAGATTTTTTAAATCATTTTTCTATTGAAGAAAAAAAATTTTTCAACTGTAAAGGAAAAAAATGGAATTGGAATATTTATATTGATATGAATATTGTTATTTTTTTAAGTGTCGTGGGGGCCTCTGTAGGGCGTGGGAATTTTTCTGTGTGTGTAAGTGAGTATTTTTATATCCATGTCATTTAATCCTGTAGCTTAGGTAAGTAGACCAATTTATCGGATAGAAGACATATTATATTACATTGCATCTAAAGGTTTTTCTGAGAATATCATCCACACATATTCCACAAAAGTTCTTTCTGCAAAATTTTGATTTTGAAAAATTCGTGATCTTTGACCTTTCTTCTTTCATCCAAAATATGTGAATATGCCTTTCAATTTTTTTTAAATCGTTCTATGTCTTCTTTATTCGTTCTTAAAGAAAAGTTTGGACTCTCGTTTGGTTGGTTCTAGATAAAATTTTTGGGTATTTTTCTACCCATTCGGCGTTAATGGGTTAAGTTTGAAATCGAATTTATTCGAAATTGATTTGTTTTATGTGCAGGCATATTATGAATATCGTTTTCAAACTTTGGTGGAACTTGAAAAATTAATTAAAGAAAATCTGGAATAACCAATATTATAAAAAATGGCGACACGATTGTCAAGTTTTTTTTTTTACCTAAATGTACCTAACCGCACCATAGAGGGAGTCGTCACGTCCTCCGTGTGTGGGGCCCTCACCCACTAAATCCCCCCCTCGTACCGTGGACTGTTGTGTCCACTCCGGAACTACGGTGGTATTACTTCGGAGTGGAGTCCTTTTTGGCCCTTTGGCCGCCTTCTTGCTCACATCCGCGTCCGGACTACGTAATGAAGGTTGGGGAGACTTCTAATTGTCTCCACTATTCCTTCCGTCCAAGCTCCCGACTGGGACCTCATTTGACACGTGAGCTGGTGCCATCTATGCCGGCGTGCTCGCCTGCTCCGCAGCCTCCAGATCTCTCTTCTTCAGTCTCAGAATGCGCTCCACATAATTCGCCACTGAGGCCCAATTCTCTCTGCTCACAATCATAACCCCGACAATGTTAGCGGCCGTTATCGTTCCGATCATCGACGTCAGTGCAGAGCGATAGCTGTGCCAGCGTGCACATTCGAAGATAGTGTGTTCCGCGTCATCTACTACCTCCTCTTCTTCGTAAAGGCAATAAGGCGAGGTGGTCTTGCCTATTCTGTTGAGATATTTCCTAAAATATCCGTGGCCCGATAGCATCTGTGTAACATAAAAATTTACTTCTCCGAATTTCCGACAGTTCCATGGCTTTACACGATTGTCAAGTAGGTTTAGTAGGTAGTGTGTTGGCTTATTACCTACTCCAACAAGCCAAGGTAAGTTGGACGTAGTACTGTACTAGTTAGAATTGACAAGTACACGTCCTCTAACCTAACCTAACCTAACCTTATCAAGTAGGTTTATCAAGTTAATACCTTCAACATTTTCAGTCTGATAGCAAAGTAGAAGTATTAAAAAGCAAAATTAGTCATTACTTTTCGGAAGTTGTAATCAAGGAGCAGGTAGTCACTTTGAATTTTTATTAAACCCTCTGCTTTCAGCCTGAAAAGAAATGAAGAAGGTTTTATTTTGAATTCGTTAATTTTCGATTACCTCGTGATATTCCTAGAGGATTGAATTGATGGTGATAATACATACACAAACATTTCAATGACATTTTTTCTTTTTTTTGAATTATAGTTTGAGCCAAAAACCTAAAATTCAGTCGTTATAAGTTCAATTTGAAGGTAATGGAGTTAAAATTTCAATGAAAGTTATTCAGTGAATATTGGTACTGTTACTAAAAACTTGGTAATTTCTAATAAAATTAAAGGCAAAAACGAAACACTTGAAATAAGAAAAATCCACTTTGTAATGTTTTAAGGTTTCATTTGTCTTAAACCTCCATTTAACAAATTACCCTAGAAAATTAAAAAAACCGGCTTGGAAAAAAATGAGAAGAACTATGAAGGAAAATATGAGAACAATAATTTAACATACACATAATGGTTAATAATTTGCGTAAATATTTTTATTGTTCTTGGCTTGCCTTTGTTAGCCAATTTTAAGTTGTTTTCTGTTATTTTTTTGCATTTGCCTGTGATTTTTTATTTTTCGTTTATATTTGTTTCCATGTCAAGAACCGAGAGTAGGTGGATTAAAACCATAAATTTTGATACAACTGTTGGTTGTATGATTGGTTAGGTAACTAGTGCAATTGAAGGACTGTAGAAAAAAGCAAAACAGAATGAAAAACTACAACAAAATATATTTCTTTCTGCTAATGCCATTTCAGTTATCAACTCCCAACACTACTATGCTTTGTTTTTTACATAACCAAATAATGTTGGCCACAGTTGACAATTTTATATATTGCCAGACAAAGCAGCTGCAGTAGAAACAACGTCTATAGCAGATAGTGGATTATCTTGCATTTCATTGGGAAAAATTGTGCTTTGAATAAAGCCAGACGTAAAAGCAAGTACGGCTTCCAAAAAATGTAATTCGATCCTTTCATTTCTCTGTTTGATTTATAAGATCTCTTCTTGTATTTAACATTAGCAATGGATTTAATTGATTTAAATTAAAATCAGTTTTTATGTTGTTTTTCTTTTATTTTTTCCCCATGTCCAAATTATATATCGGATTGCTACACTGTCGGTTTAAATTATCGGTTTTTTCGAATCTGGCAATACTTATGTCATTCTATTCTATCAGAAAATTCATTAATTTATCTCCAGTGAATAATAAATAAATCGATTTACGCATGAGGAATGTTAGGATTTATTGGGCCAACGAGAAACTGCACGTTGAAGCCAATTTGGTAAAAAAAAAATCATTTTTTCAGATAAAGCTCATTTTCATCGTGGCGGGTACGTTAATAAGCAAAAATTATCGTATTTGCGGCTCAGACTGCCTACATGTGGTCTTACAACTATCCAACGAGTGACAGTTTGTTGCGACTTGTGAAGCGAAGGCCCATATTTCTTTGAAAATGAGGCCGACGCAGCCATTACGGTCAATGGAGAGATCGCACCATGATAATCGATTGCATTGTATTCGTTGTGCTTGGTATTGATGTTAGCAATGCTTGGTTACAATAGGGTGGTAATACTTGCGACATATCTCATGCCACAATCGAGTTATTGCGTCAAACGATTAATGGCCCTTTAATTAATTTAAAATGATAAACCGCTAAGAAGCTGCGATTTGAAACCGTTAGACTATTTTCTCTGGTGCACCATTAAAGAAAATTGTTATGCCGATCAACCAGGGATAGTTAAGCATTTAAAGGCCAAAATAGTGCATGAAAAATGCTCCGATCGTGTGAGATACTGTGAGGCCAATCGTGACAGCCATAAGAATGAAATACCATTCCAGCTAGGAATCAAAATAACTTTACAACAAAAATGAATTTAAAAAATTTTCAAATCGTTTTTTGTTTCCTTGCATTTTTAAATTTAAACATTTAAATTGTAACGGTGCTTTAAATTACTATCTTGCATTTCTCGCACTACCTTCGTACTTCAGAATACTTAGAACTCTCAGTATTTTGCAACTGAATACAAAACAATGAAAGAATTTCATGAAAAAGAAATGAAAAAAGGTGAAAACAAAAAAATTATGAAAATCTATTGTTTTCGGAGAAGCCATTACTGAAGAAGTACTTAAAATGTGACTAAAATAAACCAGTCCCCGGCTTAGGTCAAGGGGTCAAGTAGTTGCATTTTGAACTAAAGGCCTAGAAATATTTGAAATTACTCTCAGCCAAAACAATAGGACAGGATTTTTATTATTAAATAGATTTTTTAAAAGTCTGTGTAAATTTATTAAAGAAAAGGAAATTGAAATTTAACTTATTTCATAGAAATTCCTTTGAATAAAAGGAATAATATCACAACAAGGTGTTGGGTATCCCTATTCTAATTTAATTTCAATAAACACAAGTCTTTTGTTTCGAATTTGTTGATATTCAACCACAATTCGTTCAAGTTTAGGGCATAAGCTTTTTGTTGCAGCTGTAAGGTCTTGGCTAAACACGTATATTAACAGGTTGGCTGATATATAATGAAACAGAGTAAAGCGCTATATTTTATTTAATTTTTTTTTTTTAATTTTATTATTCAAAAGCAAAAAATTTAGAAAATAACATAAAATTTTAGATTCAGTTTAGATTTGTTCGAATTGGCCACCTTTGATACGAATTATGGCCTTCAAACGGCCGACAAAGCCATCACAGGCTGCACGAAACTGGCTCTGCGGTATTTTGGCCCATTCGCGGCGAAGCGCCGTCATGAGATAATCAACACTTTGGTATTTTTTAGTGAGAACCTTACTCTCCAAAATGCCCCAGGCGCAAAAGTCCACCGGATTGAGATCAGGAGATTTTGGTGGCCATTGTGCGGTATAAATGAAGCGAGGAACTTCGTTTTTAAGCCCTTCTTGGTTGGCGAGTGCTGACTGCGGTGGTGCTGAGTCCTGTTGGAATGTCCATGGTCTGTTTCCGGAATGTTTGCCTGCCCAGGACTTTAATACTCTTTTTAAGACAATATCCCGATAATATTCGGCATTTATTTCGACCCCACGGTCGATGAATACAAGGGGGCGACCATCGGCCGTTACGGCGGCCCACACTATTACCATTGGCGGCGCTTAAGTTCTAGTAGCCAATCCCAGGTGTAAATTTTCAGCTGACCTCTATGGCAAGTAAACCCGATCATTTTGTTTCTTCACAAACTGCTCAATTTGTAATGGTTTCACATAGGAGAAAACCAAATTTGGTAACTGGCCGCTTTCGTGCAAGCAAAGTAACTCCTTGGCTCTTTCCTGTCTAACTTTTTTTGTCCATCGATGAGCTCTTGTACTTTTTGGAACTTCAAAGGCTTTAGGCCAAGCTCATTTTTAAATAGGTGTTGCATCCGTTCTCGCGATATGTTCAGCTCACGAGCAATTTTTCTAATACTGCAGCGTGAATTTCGATCAAATCTGGGCATTACTTTTCGGATTATTTCTGGTGTTGTTACCGTTTTTTTCTCGTCCACTTTGCCAGTATCACGGTAACGAGGAATGGTACGAGAAACAAAAGATTTATTCACATTTAAATGCTGGAGGGCTCTAACGATAGCCACCTGTGTTATTCCAGCCAAATATAAAGCAATCACACTACCACGCTTGAATTCCATCACGAATAATTTTTTCTGAATGCAATAGATAAAATCTGTTGTAAGCTTGTAAATAATATAATGAACTGTCACTGGAATAAATCTCTCAACTGTCATACGGGCGATTTACAAAAGATAACAACCTGAATTTAGTGGCAATACATATCAGCTACTCTGTATTAAAAATTTTTCCTACTTTCTTGCGTTTTTTTTATTTTTGTTTTCTTAAACCAAAAGGCAACTATAGATGAAAGACAATAAATAATCACGTTATATCATCAACGCCTACAAGTGGTAAAAAGAAATAAAACATTTTGTTTAGAAAAAGTTCTACTCAGGTATTCGTGCTAAGTTTTATTTGCTTTTAGCCCAGCTATAACCAGCGTTTTAGAAAGTTAAAAAGCAAAGCAAACAACGATTCTTACTAAAAATCCCATTGGCAGTATTTTAATCAAAAGCACTCTCAAATGTCTTGGTTTTAAGTAACTAGACTAAATGATGCTGATTGTTGCACCTTTTTATCATTCAATTCATTTTAACCACCGTTTTTGTCTCAAGTCTTCGCTTTCTTTGTAGTAGTTTGAACATAAAATGAGTTATTTTCTTTAAAGGAATTGGTTTTAGATACTTTTCAATGAATAGTGATCCACTTTCATTAGTTATTGTTAAATAAATTAAAAATTTAATTTTTATTTTAATTTAACGACTGTTAAAGTCTGTCTTACGTATACATTGGATTTTGTATTAACTGGGAAATTATGTGTTGGCAAGAAGGCAGAGAGAAAAGTCTTTTTTAACTATTCTGTGGCCTTTATTAAGTCACAGAAAAAGTAAATCGGCAATGTAGGGATTCCCTAATAGACAAGCCAATATAATTTAAGAAAACTCAATGAATTTTATAAACGAACTACAGTCAACCCTCCTATAAAGCGGTACTCTCAGAACACTAATAAGCCAACACACTACCTACTAGACCACGGCGACTTCGCATAGCCTATGAATTAATAGTAATTAGATATTGTAAGAGGGTCTAATATAAGTTTTATTTTCGACTCAAAAACTTACAGTACCGTGCTAAACAATAGCAGTTGGATTTTCAATTTAAAAAAAAAAAACAATGAATGGAGATGAACAAAGTGAGGATAAATTTTTTAATATTACATTATTTTACAAGTCTTTCTTAATTTTCTTGGAAACCAGTCTTTTAGTTTAGTTTTTATTTAATTTCTTCTCTTGAATTCAATAAAAATAATTTATAATTTATCTTGTCTTTTGTATTTTTTGGTCTCCATATAACGCGGTACGAATGATATGATTTGTACTAATTCTGTGTTTCTTATAGCGCGGTTTGCATACAATGCGGTAGATGGTTTCCATAGAACGCGCTACGAATTAGTCTAGTTTGTACCTGAAATCCGAGTTTCTTATAGCGCGATTTCCATATAACGCGGTACGCACTCACCGCATTCTAGGAGGGCTGACTGTAATGCACTGGTTTAGATTTCAGTATCAGAATAAATTTCTTAACATCCTCTATTGTTTTTATTGCAATTATTATTTCAATTTCTTTTCTCCTACAGTTTTCTATTTCCTTTTATAAAATCAATGATATTTTCTTTGAATACTAAAAAACATTCAAAGACAAAAAACCTAAACAAACAGACAAAAGATGGAGAAATAAAAAACAGAAGTCAAAACCAGCAAAACCTACTAGAAGCTCTCGGAGTAACACGAATGACTACTGCACTGGTAGTTTGTTTAATTGTGTGTGGATTAGAGTACATCCTTAAAAATTCTCAATGCATTTGAAGATGTCAGGTGGGTTTGCTTTAAGTCAAAAGTTTGATTTTAAATTTTCTTGGTTTATAAGTTTATACAGAAACAGAAAACATGGAAAAATGATGCAAAAAACAAAAATCAGATCAGGATGAATTTTCATTTTAAAAACACTGAACCAAACAAACACTAAAATCTAAAAAAAAATTTCTTTAAAACTAAAATTTAAGCAAGCAGTGTATTACTAGCTAGATAAGGCTCTTCTTTATGAAATTGCTGATGGTATTATCATTAAATTTTCTGTGAACTTTATTATACATACATACATAATTGGTCATTACAAGCCTTCAGTCAGGATTTCTCACTCTACTTATGTTGTGTGTGTTAATTTTATACATAAGTGGCGGGACCTGCAGTTTAAAGTCGACTCCAAACGACAGATACTTGAGAAACTTTTCAAGGCAGTTTTATTTTACGCTCAGAGTTTCTGCCAGAAAAGAAATCGCCGTATTTTGATGTCTGGCCTGGTACTCGAACCCTGTTTTTACGTCTAATAAGCCAGCACACTACCTACTGGACCACGGCGACTTCAATTTAAAATTTTTTATTTAAAATGATTTGCATAATTTAGATCAAAAAAATGTAGTCTAGCCGGTATTGTGTTGGCTTATTAGACATAAGGCCTCAGTTTAACCCCAAGATCAGACATGTCCAGTAATACAAAATCTTTTTCATATTTCTTTTGCCACTTTATTTGAGCACTTTGTTTTTGAAACAGAAATATTTTATAGAACTATTAGGTTCTATATATTAACCTAATAGCCACTTTCGGGCGAACAAAAGTAAAATGCTACACAGAACTTTCTTAACCGCCCCTATACTAGTATGTATATACTAGAGATCAGCAATGAATTATTATTCCGCTACTCATAAGCACTCATGCAATTTTGAGTATGAGTGAATCAACAGAATTGAAATTCAAATTCTCTAATTCATTCTTACTAGCTACAACATTGATTTACAAGTATAAGTTACAATGAGTATGAGTACAACGTTGACATCAAACTTACATCATTTAAAATGTGTTTGATTTATACGCCTACTCATTCTGATTCATAAATTTTGAAAAATACTTATAATACTTATAAGTGATTCGAATAATTCGAATCATTCATCAAAATTTACACACTTTGTTGTTGTTGCATATAAAAACAAAGAAGAAAGGAAAGACAAATACAACAAGCAAATTATACACACAATCTTCTTAAGAGCATAGTAGTGTTCATAGGCGAATCATACTTATTTTGTGTTTCGTATGAATGTTAAGTCGGGACGAGTCGAAGTCAATAACATCATGCGTATTGTTAATTATGAATACGACGACGAGTACTTCCAACTGTTAGTGTGAGTAGTATGAGTATGATATCAAAATAAGTATGAATGCTTATAAGTATCAGAAATAAGTATGTTTCGAACCTACTTATCGTTTTGAATACTTATTGCTGATCTTTGGTACATACTAGTACGTATAGCTTGATTGGTAACGTATGAGTGATATTTTATTTCTAAAACAAATAAATAAAAATTACTCATACGTCCAAGATATTTGTTGGTACATATTTTATTTAGCAGAATCATTGTGAATAGGTAAATAAAATCGACAACGATTTAAAATAAGTATTGAAATCCGTTGCTTTGAGTTGTAAATTTTTGCTTAACAAATCTTGTATTTTATTGCGCCTTCTCTATTACGTTCATGGCTATACACAATATGATCTTATTCTCTTAATTAATCTCATGACATTGTGAAATAATTTCTGATATCATTGTCTCAGGAACAAGAGAAATAAAGACTACATAAGAATAATCATTTATTTTAACTTGAAGTCGCCGTAGGCTACGCTTCACACTCCGAACATATCAAATAAGGCGAAATATGGAAAACTATTTCCCCGGCGACTTCCACTCAGCAGGTTTTTGGCAAATACTCTGAGAATAAATGAAATTGCCATAAAAAGTTCCTAAAAAATCTGTCGTTCAGAGTTGACTTTAAACTGTAGGTCCCGCCATTTATGTATAAAATTATCACGCACAACATAAGTGGTGTGAGAAACTAGGTCAATAATCCTGACTGAAGGGTTGTAATGGGCAATTAGGTATGTAATGAACCCTCTAAACTTTTTTATTTGACAAAAACTGTTTATTTAAACTTTACGCGGAAATTTCTGCCAATCATGCATAAAATGAAAACACACAATCTAAGTGATGTGAGAAGATATGTCGAAATCTTGAGTGAAGGGTTTTAATGACCAATTATGAATAAATATATGAACGTTTCTTGCAATTGATTGCTTATCAGCTTTTTGATGTATGTTAGGTTTGGATTTTTGTGTGGACTTTCGTTGCTTGTTCCTGTAAATAATCTTGTGTCTTTAATATTTCTTTATTACTTTACTGCCAGTGTGCTTAATTGTGTTTATTCCTTTGTTCAAACAGAAAGAAACAAGGATGCCACAATGTCACACATACAAATGTGTTAATGCCTGTGTAAATATATACTTTCTGCCCTTTTCTTTATCTTTTGTTTTTACATCCAACCGATAAGAATAAAAAAACTGCACTTATTTAATACAGAAAATATTATTCTGAGTGTCACTTTATAGTCGAGTGTCTTAAACTACTCGTATGCCAGTTAGTAAATGTGTATGTCTGTTGGAAGGCATTTAACATAAGTGCTTACATGCATACATATACAAGTACTATGAATATAAGAATATAGTGTGTGAGAGACTGTAAGTACAGAACTACATTGTCAAATATTAAATATAAAAAAAAAGTATACAAACACAATCTTTAGTTCTTATTTGGAAATATGTTCATACCCAGCTGGCATTTGGAAGATTGTTTAAAAAAGAAAATCACTTTGCTGAGTCGTTTTATTTAAAGTACTTTTGGTGATCAAAAACTTATTAGTCAGTTAAACCATTAAAAAAGGACTCAAAAATGTTTCGCGCCAATGGGTAAAATGAGTTCGATTTAAAATAAAATAAAAAATTATATTGCATTCGGAAATTAATCATCCAGACGTTTAAAATGTGACCATTATTTCTGTTATTTATTATTATATTCTACTTAAATTGAGGATTGAAAAACGCTTAATCAAAACAGATCATGCAGGGGTTTGAAAAGTGATTGTAATTACGCTTTTTATCAACATACTTTCCGCAGATAGATGATTAAACACTGCTTCTTTGTATAAATTTTCATTTATTTAATAGAGGGCTATGAAATAAGCTACAATTTTGTTTTAAATAGAAAATTTTTCCTTATTTTTTAACAAAAAAAAATATTTCTTCTTTTGATACTTAACGTTCAAACGAGCGTGATTTTTGAAATCGCTGTAGTGGAAACGTAGGATTCACTAAACCTAATAAAAGCTCTTAAAAAGACCGACGATATATGACTAAAATTTTAATCATAAATGACATAGAAACGAGTCCAAATTAATACGAACATGATTAATAAATTAAAAAAAAGGACTCATAAAAGACTCATATGCAATTAAACGACGACTGAAAGACTACTCGAAAAAGAATCATAAACGAAGGTAAATAAGACTAATAAATGATCACAAACTGATTCGAAAATGATTATAAAGCTATTAGAAAAAGAATCGAAAATTACTCTAAAATAATATAGAAAATGACTCATAAGTGGCTTTTTAAGAAGAGTCACTCATAGTCACTTTTTCCTCCCAACGAAAGAGTCTTTAATGATCAGAAAATTAGTGCATATTCGAGCTTAGAAACACTCGAATTTGATTAAAAATTTTCAAAAATGCTGGCTGGGTATGCTGTATGTTTGTTTGTTTACATTTTTTATGTATTCGAGTATAAGTATGATAACTGCAAAATATAAGTAAAAATATAAACAAAAATAAAGAAAAAAATAATTCTTTCTGTCCATGTTTTCATTTTATTATTTGGTCAATAGACTATAATGGCATGACATGCCATAAGATAAAAATGAAGATGAATCTGAATGTGAACGTAAAGTACAAGTATAAGTAGAAGTACAAGTACAAGTATTTCAAAGAAGAGAGAACATACAAAATGATAACGAGAGAAAGGAAAATAAAACAAATATTGAATATCTTATGTAAATGCCAGTAATTAAAAATATTTACAAACTGTCTGTATATACATGGACAGTCAATTCTTGTGTCCATTTATAAAGAATTTTAATTTTAAATTTACTTATGATCATAATGTTGTTTTTTAAAATAATAACAAGAGAATATAAAACAATTGTCTTGTATTTAAGGAAATATTAAGATGTAACTGCGAATGATGTCATTAGAAGATATTGTAAATTGATTTCAAGATATTTAAAATTATTCATTTTTATCAGTTTATTAAATACGTTGATATGCCAAGAAAAGTTAGCCACAAATACTGGTGGTACAATACTATAGTCGACCAAGTTTAAAGAAAAGTCTGGAACGATATATTACAGACTGGAATTGTCTTAAACTATCACGGAGAGTAAATAGCATTACCTGAACTAATCATCTTGTATGCCGAATACTTTAAATCTAACTTGAGCAATATTCCATTGTAAAGTGTGTAGATCTCATTCAATAAAAACCTCTGCTTATAGATTAGAAACTTGCAACTGACATTTAAGTCAACAAAAAATTAATTTGCTTGTGGCCTGGAGTTGTTTTTAACATAGCCGTTTCCAATATCGTAAGCAGAAGCCGCAGTAGTCTAATAAGTAGTAGGTTGGCTTACTAGACGTGAGATCTCGGTTCAAACTCCAGGACAGATGAGACAAGTACCCCGGAGATCAAATTGACCGATTGTACGACCAGGAAGATGGAAGAGACACAAAACTAATGTTGACTAACAAAGGGAAGGGTGATTCTAAACAAGCGTCCGCATACGGGCCCTTGTGCATCCTGGATTATGCTGGAAAAATAATGGAGAAATTACTAAAATTTCGTCTGAATACAGCGGTGGAAAATGCGGGTGGTCTCTCAGGGAGACAGTACAAGTTTAGACGATAGGAGTCATAAACGAAGTACTGAATAGCGTGAGGACTGTCCAAAGCGGAAGCCGTTTTTCGAGGCAGATAGTTCTGTTGGCCTTCGATGTCCGGAATGCGTTCAACAGCTCCCGGTGGGGCGACGTACATGAAGCACTGAGAATAAAGTTCACTGTTCCCAGCTACCTGATGCAGATTATACAGAGCTACTTACGAGATCGTGAGCTCATTAACGATCCAAGGACGAAGGAGAAAACAGGTTACGTCTAGTCCAGCGCAAGGATCAATACTTGGCCCTGACCTATGGAACATGACTTATGATGGTATTTTTCGCATTGAGATGGCAGATGGCTCACATCTTGTTGGATATATCGACGGCGTTGCGGCCATAATTGAGACTCGGAATGTCAAAAACTCTAAAATAAAGGTCAACCAGGTGATAATAAGAACAAAGTCACGGCTAGAGGATAGAGTTGATACTTCTTACGAAGAAGTGTATATTGCTGGAAATCGATATTACGACATGCGACACCACTCTGACGACGCGGAATGTGGGCAACTACCTTGGAATCCGACTCGACCCTAGACCGACGTTCTGGGCTCAGATACGACATGCTGCAACCAACTAAGGTTACCACATTATTCAACGGGTTTATGACCAATATTGCTGGTCCTATGCAGAGCAGACGCAGGTTGATGTTGGCAATAACGGGCTCTATCTTGCTTTACGGCAGTGAGGTCTGGGCAGAAGCATTGAAGGCCGAATGCAGAAAGAAAATTTTAATATCGGTACAATGAACCGCCGCACTTAGAGTGGCATCGGTAATTAGTGGTGTATTACCTACAGGACATACAGGCAAGCGAGCGAAAGAGAGTGTGGAAGGCTAAAAACGTACACGGAGAGTTTACCGTCTCCGTCGATGATGCCAGAAAAAAACCATACAACAATGGCAGGAGAAATGAAACACTGAGACAAGTGGCAGATGGACGATAAGACTTCTATCAAATATTACTCGCTGGATGAAGAGGAAATTTGGGGAGGTTATCTTTTATCAGACACAACTGTTATCTGGACACGGCTAATTTTGTAAGTACCTGTTGAAAATGGGGAAGATGACGCTACCAAATTACATCTATGACGATGCGCCGATTGATGATGCGGAACACACTTCCTTTCATTTTGAGAGATGGAGATTGGAAAGAAGGAATCTTGAGGCTGTACTGTCGGAAATTTCTGCGGCGTGACTCTAAACAGCGAGGAAAATTGGAACAGTCAGCACCGCTGAAGTCTTACGGAAAGCAAAGAAAATTGACTTAAATGGTGGAAATAGAGTGGCTGTTTAAACATCTTCTCGAATTTTACTGCGCAAAAAACAAAAAAAAAAAAATTGTACGACCAGGTCAGATATCTCGAACAAAAAAATCGTTGGCGACTTATTCTCAGCAAATTTCTAGCAAATAAAATTGTCATGAAATGTTTCTCTTAATCTAACGTTCGGAAGCGACTTTAAATTGTAAGGCCCTTCACAAAATTAACACATAGCATTAGTGATGGGAGAAGCTAGGCCTGACTGAAAGATTGTACTGATCAATTATTTATGTATGTATGTATGTATGTAGAAGCAGAAATGTTGTTTTATTGTTGCTTTATTTTTATGTTTTTATGTTACCAAGAAACTCTTAATATTTGTCGTAAATAAAGACAAATAATTGCAATAAGAGTATACAATATCTTTGCATGTAAAAGTCAAATTAAAATCGAACGTGTATAGAATAATACAAATGTATAGGTGCGTTCATTAGTTTATGACTTGAAGATGACATTTAGGATACACTAACACAACACAAGACAAACAAGTAGACAAAATTTCCAAAGACATACATAAGAACGACAATGATATTCACATCGTGACAGAGACCAATATTATTAATGATATGAACATACCGGTAAGAGCAGGAACTCATTATTATATGCATGCATATGCAAGTGAATAAATTTAATTTTCTTTACAAATTTTCTTTACAAATGTAATAATATTGTAGAATTCTCAGACATAAACCCTATTAATATATGTATGTATGTATGTTCGCATCTGTATATGTGGACATAACTTAAAATATGTACATAAAAAGAGGCTTCTCAATCTAGGCATGCAAATATTAAGCACATTTATTATTAAAATTAAATTTGTGCATTCGAATGGGTTGAGTTTATTAACAATGATGATAAATTTCATAACAATTTATATTTGTTGTAATTATATTTAGGCATTTTCTTTTGGACAATTGCATTACAATTGTAACAAAATGCAACATGCTTTACACCTTCTTTATCATTACTTTATAATTTTGTGTGTGTGTGTGTGTGTGTAAATTGTAGGAAATATTGTGCACCATAAGACAAATACAAAATAATCATAATAATAGTTTATGAAATTGTTTTGTATGTAAAAGGTATTAAACTTTGAATCTGAAAGAAATTTCATATCACTATGCACACATCTTTATTGGTCATAACAATCCGTAACAACTTACCTGTCAGTACGGATTACGACCTACCCAGCTAGCATTTGGAAGATCAACTTGCTGATCGTTTTAGAGTACTTTTGGTGATCAAAAATTTATTATCAGTTATACGATTAAGAAAAGACGCAAAAATCAATCGGGTCAATGAGTAAAATGAGTTCGATTTAAAATACAACAAAAAATTGTATATGCATACATAATTGGCCATTACAACCCTTCAGTCAGGATTACGACCTAGCTTCTCACACCACTTATGTGCGTTAATTTTATGCATGAGTGGCGGGACCTACAGTTTAAAGTCGACTCCGAACGACAGATTTTTGAGAAGCTTTTCATGGCAATTTTTTACTCTCAGAGTCTTTGCCAGAAATCTGCTGAGAGGAAGTCGCCGAAGAAATATTTTTCATTTTGATGTCTGACCTGGGATTCGAACCCGGGCTTTTTGTCTTATAAGCCAACACACTTCCCACTAGACTACGGAGAAAAATTGTATAACAATCGCAAATTAATCATCCAGTCATTTAAAATGTGACTATTAATTCCGTTATTTATTATTATATTCTATAAAGTGAGTTTTTCAAAAAAAAAAAAACACATAAAATTCAGAAAATGCAAGAAATCTTTATTTGAATCCATATTACGGTTCCTATAATTTAATGTTTGAAAATTATTTCATACAAATGTTGACCACAACTGCGCCTCAAATGGTCAATACGATTAGTCCAATTTTGGCATACTCTTTCTAACATTTCGGCCGTTATGTCACGAATAAATGCTACAATATTCTTTTCCAATGCGTCAATTGGAGCGGTCTTGTCTGTATAGACATGAGCTTTAACACAGCGCCACAAAAAATTTTCTAAAGGCGTTAAATCCCACGATCTGGTTAAAATAAGGCTCTCATTAGAACATTATTAACCAGAATTATTTTTTACTTTCAGTTTTTGCTTTCTTCCTTAAACACATAACGTTCATTTGGACCAACAGTGGTAGTTAAAAAACACAAAATCCTTTAAATACCCATTTATTTGTAAATAATAAACGCTTACAGTGTTGCAATATCGATCTTTTATGGTTACAATTCAGATCATCATCGAAAGCAATAGCATTGCAAATAGCAACACGTACTGACAATAAAGACATCATTTTGGAAAATATCTTGTAACCCTTTTTCTGTTTGGGTTAAGCATAGAAAATAAACATGTTTCATATATTTTTTAGCCAAGTAGATATATTCCCCTACTGCTTGTGTAAACTTTATGCCAACAGTTGTATTCCCGGGTATAGGGTATATTTCGAATTTTAAAAACTCTGGAAACTCTAAAATTCTGGTAATTCAGCTTCACTTTCCTCTGGAATACTACGAAATTTAATTGCTTCATCACTTCACTTTTAGCTTCTTATATCTCTTGAACCTTTACTGATGCTTCCTGCACAAGGATGACACACAAAATCGTGAAGTGTTCCACATTTTTTCTGAACGGAAACTGTTGCCAGTTGAATTTTTTCGGAATCGATTGGAATAGCTCAGTCTATAAGACTGCCAGACCCTTACAATCTTTTTCAGGTGGAGGTGGTGGCAATACAGGCTTCGGCGAGAATTATTGGGGACGGAAGGGTCTCCAAGCGGAATATCACCATACTTTCTGATAGTCAGACGGCTATCAGTGCGATCGTCGATTCCGCCAACGACAGGTGGGCGGCCTCGGACACGTATAGAACGGCTTGTAAAATCTGGCCAAGGCTGGATGAGGGGCCCACAATGAGTCTACTTAAACTGCAAAGAAGCGCGCTAAGTGCAGTTGTCGGTGTCATTACGGGGCATTGCATTACGGACACGCAGTCATGGTCTTGGACACGACTTCTGCAGAAACTGCAGAGATGAAAAAGAGGAGGAGACAGTCTCTCACCTGCTGGGTATATAGGCGGCTGTTTGCCAAAGGAAAATGAAGTACTTGAGTACTAACTATATAGATGATATGGAAGAACTGTCAATGATTGACATTGGCACTTCATCAGGAGCTCCGAGTGGTTCCGGGACTAGGGGATAACGGTTAACTGTGGGCCCAATGCGGCCTAAGTGAGTTCACCCAAGTATTTTTTATGGTAGGTATCGACATACCTACCTACCATAAACAAATTTTTGCGGAGTAAGCCATGAATGTTGACTTATAAATAGGTTTACTGTGTAAGGTGTCCAATAGTTTCATTTGCTGTATGCGACTCATTCAATACTTTACTATCGCAACATGAAACGATATAGAGCTATGTGTGATGTATGTGTTAAACTCAGCTCTTACAATTGCATTGAAAAGCAACCGGACTTTATTTTTTCAAACCATACATACATACATACATACATAATTGGCCATTACAACCCTTCAGTCAGGATTACGACCTAGCTTCTCACACCACTTATGTTGTGTGCGTTAATTTTATATATGAGTGGCGGGACCTACAGTTTAAAGTCGACTCCGAACGACAGATTTTTGAAAAGCTTTTCATGGCAATTTTTACTCTCAAAGTTTTTGCCAGAAATCTGCTGAGAGGAAGTCGCCGAAGAAATATTTTTCGTTTTGATGTCTGACCTGGGATTCGAAACCGGGCCTTTCGTCTAATAAGCCAACACACTACCCACTAGACCACGGCGACTTCAAACCATACATACTCTGAAAATGCAATTGATTTCTTATTGTAAAACAAGATGGTTTTGTGGCAAAATGAAAAACAAATCAGAAACATGAAATGTTCTTTGTTTTCTTCAACTACTGATGATTTAGATTGATAGATAGTTCGCTTCTTGTTGTCTTACTGTTGGTATTGCTACTTCATTATTTATCCTAAATAAAATGGCAGAATAAAAAGAACTGTTGTGCGGTTTTCATATTGATCAAATGTTTCAAAAGTTTTATAATATTTAAAATGCCTCTGTTAGAGTGAACATATTATCACAAAGAGTAACAAAGTTTTAGAAAATAATTGTAAAACTATTTATCAATAGTACTTCTGGGAATAATAAGGAGTGCACACCAAAAAAACTGGACTTACACTTTTCGTTATAGAAATAAAAATAATTGGCGGATTTTTTCGTTTTATATTTCAATTAAAGTAAATAGTATTTGAATTCTTTTGTGTATAAAATTTTTTTCTGACAAAGGTCTCAGAGCATCCAACTTTTCTTCCAGACATTTTAGGGTGTTTTAGAAAAATACGTATTATTTTACGTGCTTTGTTTTGGCCGGCAAATCCTTTTTCTCCTACTTCACGCTTTCTCTCAATACACATAGACTCTTTATGTTGTTTACCTTAGAAACTGTTTTATGGCTAACACCTGCAAGCCTAGCAATCATTTTTTGAAAGCGGCGTGGTTTTTCATTGAAAATTTAAAATTTTTTTTACGACCTTCGTGTTTTGTGCTTATCTTCAAAAAACCTAATTATGCTATTGAAAACAGATGATGACTAACAAAAACAATCTAACGGTATTAATTTTTTCAATTATGATAAAAGTAATAAGCTTAAAAGTAGACCCAATTTTTTTGTGCATACACCTTTTATTTTTGGTTTTATATTTTTGGGACAATATACCATTTTCTAGTTGTCGTTAAACAGCGTTGATATTCTATTATTTATGCTCATTAGCTGTGAGGCATTCTCAATACTTAGGCGTGTATACCCAGGGCCTACTGTGTCGTTATGAGGTTATCAAAACTGATGCGATTAGTTTCAACATAAATCTAATTCTACATGTATCTATAATGGATCGGACTGGCATGTATTCAGTTCAGTTAGGCTTGGTTATGTTAGAGAACGTGTGCTTGTCAACTGAGACGAGTACAATACCCGGAGATTGAATTGACCCATTGTACCACGTCCTTAGAAACGAAGCTAATAGAGGGGATAGGAGAAAGAAGAGGAAGTAGGAAAGGAAGAATGGGAAGCGGAAGAATTACACAGACCAAACAAAACAAAAAGTCAGAACGCGACTACAACCAGCTCAAACCACAAATAAATCTGTGGAGAGCCCATCTTGACACAGCATTCAAACACCCAAAGAAGTCTCTGCCAAGGGTCCTCAACCTTAACTTACTAAGGGCAGTTCAGAGGAGGTCCTCGACAGTCTCCAACTCCTCATCGCAACATACCCTGCAAAACCGACCTAATCTCGCAGTCCCCGTGATAAAACCTATAACTAACCTTAAACTGGCCTTATCCAAGCCCAGCAGCCAACCTGGGGGCTAATTCTGGCAGTCGTATACGATCGAATACTTACTCGTACGTTCGATTTTTTTACTTTTGGGATTCTATCAGTCGGTATCGATTAATATGTGTCGACATTTCTAATGACAGCAGTCGATAGCGTGTAACTGTTCGAATGCAATCTTGCGAGTTTGTAATAGTAAGCAAAAAACCTATCTGTTTTTCCTTAATAGTTTTTAAGGACCTTAAATTAATTAACTTATAATTTAAAATAGGACACTTAAAACAATGATCGCGAAGACCAAACTTTGTCAAAATAAAAAGACCGATCGAGTTCGATTATATTCTTCAACTGATTTATTCACTTTCTTTTCTTACTTAATTTTAACATATGTTTACTTAATTCTAACAGTTGCCTACCTATTTATCTTATTCTATATATTCAATAACCTTATTCTATGTATTCATAAACCTTAAATTTACTTAATATTAGGGTGGTACTAATTCATGTTTATATAATTTTAATGTAGATATATAAATATGTATATATAATATATAAGTATATATAATAATATATAATATATAAGTAATATATAATATATAAGTATATATAAACCAAATACATAGAATGAATGTATGAAGCAATTATGGCGCAACATTCCGGCCCCATTGAAGGACTGGGCGTCTTCAATCAAATCGAGTGGAGCCAGTATGTAGATTGGGTGCAGCGAACGCAGACCATCTTCTATCAGCAGATGAGCTGGAGTTAGTGCTTCTCCGTCGTGGGGGTCTGGAGACAGCGGTGCGATGGGACATGTGTTCAGCACCGCCTCTACTTCTGCGAGCATCGTTTCCATTTCCTGTTGAGTGAGCGCCAAGTTGCTCACGGCTCGTAGAAGTAGGAATTTTGCTTGCCTCACAGTCCTCCGAAGTATGCCGCCCGAGGTGGAATGTAGCTGAACCTCACCCTGGACGACGCTGAGTATATCTCGATGGCCTGTCGACTCCTGTTGAACGCTTGTTGAAGCTTCATGAGGACTCGGTTAGCTCTGACGCAGTTCGTCGCATTGGCACAATACAGCTCTATGGGAAAACCTCTTCTTGCAGCAAACCTTTTAAACGATAAAATAAAGGGATTAGTGGATGAATTAGACACTAACTCTAAATGTGCCGCCTTAGATTTGAAACACACGAAGGCATTTTGCTTCGGTAATAAAAGTGGGAATTTTGCAACATTCGGCAAATTTGCACTAAACAGTCTCCCACCTACCCTTAAAAGTGACAATGTATGATAGAACTGAGTAAATCCACATATATTCGAAGGTAGGATCAGAGATTTCTGCAATTTAGAAATCTCCTCAGAAAAATTAGATTTCTGGATAGCCAAAGAGAGAAATTGTCCTTTGGTAGTTATAAATGAAGATCCTAATAATTTAGGAGAAGACTTAAAAGGTAAAGAAACCCCAAATCTTCCCGGCGCAATACATTGAACTGTAGTCTTGGACTCGTTCTCGCATTCTTTATGATCTTCGTCTTCGACCGAAGTATTTATATGAAATACTTTAGTGTTACAAAAGTCCTTTGAATAATTGTATCTTCCACTAACAATCCAACCAAGAGAAGTTTTTTGAAGGACTGGAAGACTCGGGCCCAATTTGATTTGGCCAGCACATAATAATTCGAAGAAAGGACCTGCGCCAATTAACAAATCGATTCCTTGCGGCTCATAGAAGTAAGGATCAGCTAGTTCCACGTTTGACGGGATGTTCAAACTAGCTCTGTTAACCTTATGCTCAGGTTGCAAGTTTGTTATTGATTTCAATACCCAAAACTTTGAAGCAAATTGGGTAGAGTTGACACTCGAAGTAACCGTTAAATTGACGCGAGATTTGGATACTGAATTTGTTTCATCGATACCATTCAAATTTAATCTGCCTCCTTCTTTTTTCAAACGTAGTAGTTGCGCTAATTCCTCGGTTATCAAATTAGGTTGAGAACCGGAATCTAAAAGAGCTCTGGCTGGTATAAGTTGACCAGAACTACTTCTTACTCTTACCACAGCCGTCGCTAAAATTATGCGTTCATCTGACGCCGAGAAGTTCACCGAAGCGAAAGAAGTCGAGGGCTGTTCGGAGTAGTTTATCGATGCATTATCAGAACTTGTAGTACATCGGTGCAGTAATGTGTTATGTGCACCATTACATATCCGACACTTAGAGGATGGACACCTGGCAACTGTATGTCCTTTTTTCAGACAGTTTATACACGCTGGCACGGATTTTATAAAACCGAATCGGTCGGCTATAGGCTCAGCAGTGAAAGAAGGGCAATTACTAATCATATGTTGCGTCGATTCGCAAAATAGGCATTTGTCAACAGATTGTCTTGATTTCGTACAATTTAGTGATGTTTTATTGGTTCTAAAATTGTATTGTTCATTCCTAGGTTTAGTAACCCTCGGCCTTGAACTGGAGGACTCGTCAGCCGCAATATGCTGATATCGTTTGTTCAAGGCGGATTCACAGTCTGACCAAAGTGGGAGTTTCTCGAAGTCGAGCTGCTCTTCCCATTTCGATTTGGTGACTGGATCAACCTTTGACATCACTAAATGTATCAGAATGGCATTCGTAATCTTTTTATCATCACCAATTGACAATAAAGAATCATATATCGCGGATACTGTATCTATCATGCTTCGCAAAGCAACTGCTGAAGGCTTGATAATTTGGGGCAAATCGAAAAGTTTTGCAATATTATCGGAAAATATCAAGCATTCATTGTCATAAACTTTTTTCAAGCTTGCCATTGCTTTGGGGTAATTCTTCTCGGAGATCTGAAAGGCCTTTACGGTACCCAAGGCCGATTCGGACAAGCATGAGATCAAATGGTTGAATTTTTCAATATCCGTCAACGTCGGATCATTGTGGACCAAGTTCTCAAATAAGCTCATGAAATTCTTATAATCAGAATATTTTCCACTAAATTTAGGGAGCTTCATATGTGGGAGTCTTGACTGGTGCGCTTGTATGCTGAACGAAGTTTCAGGCACGCTCGATGGCCTATATTTGGCCAACAGACTCATAAACAAACTTTTCGTGATCACACAAAGATCCTCAAGCTCGGCTCTATCGTCATTATCGGGATCTAAATTATCCACTTCTGACTGGAGCTTCATTGCTTGGTCAATATATGTCTTTAAAATTTCCAATCGACATTCGAGTTCCATTGGATTAAAAGAAATAGTCCTATTTACAATGGACTGTCGAATTCTGTCGATGTTCTTAATGACCTTCGCTTTTTTAGTGAGTAATTTCTCCAAGTTTTCCACTCGGGAAGGAGAATCTTGGCGTTTAGAGCCTCTGGTAGTCATTGTGCCTTTAATTTGTGTAGAAATTCCTCAAAACAAGAATAAAAAAGTGACCAAAATAAGTTATTGGTCGAATTATATGCGAATCTATTACTTGTTTTGGACAAAAGAATTCAATTAATTTTCTTCGGATACGTAATATCCTAAATTTCCGATCCACAAGTGGCGTTAATTGAGACAAGAATAACTTACTTGATCTCAGAAAATATATAACCGCTTTACAAATAGCCTTCGGTATTAAAAGCAATTGACCGAGTAAAATCGTTAAATAATCGATTTTTTTTTTTATAATAAAACAAAAATCAAATATCAATCTGGGCACACTATTATAAATAACAATAATTGAAAAATTATTTAAATTTTGAAATTTGTGTGAACAATTCTATTGATATTTTATGTAACTTGATTTTTGTTACTAGTGTGAACGGTCACACTGTACACAGCTTTAATATGTAATTTATATACAAGCAGTATAGGAACGCGTGGAACGAAACACTGATCGAAACGAAAGAACGAAAATAAATAAAAAGAAAACAAACAAAAGCAACACAAATGGTATTGCTGAATGTTTTTTCACTAACAAAGAGAACAAATTGTTAGTGCAAATACGTATTAAATTAAATAGTAACACTCGCGAATATGTTTCACTAATTAAGGGTGGGTTTTTTATAATTTTATAAATAATAATATTTATGGAAATATAATAAATATATGAAATTGTAATAAATAATTATATTTCGAAAATTTTAAAATGTAAGATATATTATTGTGTTCTGCTTTTAAAGAATTTTGAAGCGATTGGCAATTTTTCGTTTAATTTGCAAAAAATCTCTTAAATTTGAATAAATTACGAATTTAAGGAATGAGAAACACAAATATATTTTACAATTGTTACCTCCTGAGAGCCTAAAATACTCCCCTTATTTTTCTCCGATGGGCACAGAACGCAGTGATAGCGGGGCATCTGGGTCGTTCCTGGAGTCGTCCAACGATGTGATTATTATTGTTTGTGTAGTGTGTTGATTTGTTCGGTGTGAAGTGTAATGTGAAATTTATGTTGCACTTTTTGTGTTTGTATTTCTTGTTACACTGTATGCACTCGTATTTTTATTTTGTATATTTTTGTTTTTATTGTAATTGTTATTTGTTCTATTTTGATTCTTTCTGTTTTGTTTTGTTTGTATGTTGTCAGTGCACTAACCAATATATGTATATATTGAAATTTTGTTTTTATGTATTTTGTATTATTGCTTGTTATTCTTGGATTGTTGTTGCAGTTATTATTATTTTTTATTTATTTCTCTGTACAGTATTTTAGCATGTTTTTTTTTTTAATTTTATTGTTTCTTATTTATATTTTCAGAGAATTTTGTTTTGTTTTTATGTGGTCTGATTTTGTAAACTTTAATTAACTTATAAGGTTTATCACCACTGTCGTTATAATTTAAATTTTATGCACTTTATAAAATTTATACCCGCATAATTCAGTTTGAATTATCTTATCAAACGCGCGAAATTTGGTCTTTTTATTTTTTGTAAATCTTAGTCAACTTCTAAGACTTATCTTTTATGTTTTAAGTTTTAAATAATTTATAAAACTTATTTCACACGCGAACCAACTTTTTTAAAAAACTTATAAAAAAATTATTCGCGAGTTTGGTCTTTATACGAACTTGCGATCACTATTTATGTCCCTGCTCGGGCGCCAAAATGTTTTTCCTTAATAGTTTTTAAGGAATTAATTAAATTAAATAAATTATAATTTAATTGCTTATAATCGGGCACTTAAACACTGACCGCGATAGACCAAACTTTGCCGAAATTAAAAGGACCGATCGAGTTCGATTATATTCTTCAACTGATTTTTATTACTTCATTTCTTACTTAATTCTATATATGTTTACTTAATTCTAACTGTTGTATACCTATTTATCTTATTCTATATATTCAATAACCTTATTCTATGTATTCATAAACCTTAAATTTACTTAATATTAGGGTGGTACCAATTTGTGTTTATATAATTAAATAAGTATATACAAAATATAAGCATATAGAAACCAAATACATCGAATGAATAAATGAAGCAATTACGGCGCAACACCTCCTAAAACGCGGTACTCTCAGAACGCGGTTTCCATATAACGCGGGACTGAAATTGCGACAGCCCTCCTATAACTCGTTACTCTTATAGCGCAGTTTTCGTTCAACTTTATCCCATTAGTTCCTTCCGCACAGCCTATGACTTACTATTCCTAGTACTAGATATTGTATGAGGGTTTAATATAAATTTTATTTTCGATGCAAAAGCTCAGCCGAGATATAGTACCGTGCAAAACAATAGCAGTTGTATTTTCAATTTAAAAAAAACAATGAATGAAGATGAACCAAGTGAGGATAAATATTAAAAAATTACATTATTTTACTAGTCTTTGTTAATTTTGTTGGAAACCAGCCTTTAGTTTAGTTATTACTTAATTTTTTTTTTTTCAATTCTTATATGAACTCTTGAATTCAATAAAAATAATTTATAATTTATCTTGCCTTTTGTGTTTCGTGGTCTCCATATAACGCGGTACGAATGATGTGATTTGTACTAATTCTGTGTTTCATATAGCGCGATTTCCATGCAACACGGTGGACGGTACGCATTTACCGCGTTATAAGAGGGTAAACTGTATACGCAATTGTATGCCGGCGCTTCGCCGGGAATGGGCCAAAATACCGCAGATCCACTTTCGTGCAGCCTGTGATGGCTTTGTCGGCCGTTGGAAGGCCATAATTCGTAGCAAACGTGGCCAATTCGAACAAATCTAAACAGATTCTAAAATTTAATGTTATTTCCTAATTTTTTTGCTTTTTAACAATAAAATTAAAAAAAAAAAATTAAAAAAATATAGCGTTTTACTTCGTTGTATTATATTACAGCCACCCTGTACAGTCTAAAGCTGACCGGAACGAAAGATTTTTGAGAAAGATTTTTGTTCACGGTAAAGAGAGCTTAGTACAAACTGGGTAACACAATGGGCCACACCGAGTGAACTTGTGAACTTGCATGTGAATGGCAGGAAATCCAATAACCTAACCTATTCATGTAGGAGTACTGGATATTCGGAATTTTTTTCTTTTATGTACTATATTGTAACCCAACAACACAATAGAAAAAGCCAACTTCGAAGCAACAAATTTCCATCACAATGCTTTATGGTCTTATGTATGGTAGACATAGCTGCCAGATTTAACGATTTATTGTCATTTTGACGATTTTATGCTCCAAAAATACCATATTGATGATGTGACGATTTCTGCCCTTATTTTGATGATTTTTAGAAATTAAAAGTTTACGTACGAATACATGATTCTCGGAAACAAGTCCCTTATTTCGCTCGAATAAAATCCATTGTAATAGTGATAGAACAGTGAAACATAAACCACATTGCAACGATGCTCCAATGAATCAATGGAGTTCGTTACCCTACCGTCATTAACGAATCACTTTGCACTCTCTCTTGTACACGGTCGAAAAGTCTCAGAATAGACATTGAGGCACCGGTCTATACATTCTTAAGAAGCTAAGGCACTGAAAAATGTATCGAATATCACTCTGAATTTACATGCCGATTTTGTGACGTTTTATTTTATGATTTCCATGAACGTCTTTGACGATTTTGAAGATTTTTTTCAAATATTTGACGATTTGATGCTTTATTTTTCTGGCAGCTATGATGGTGGCTCATACATATTAATTACAACTTTCTAATTAATTTTCTTTCCTTTTAATATTTATTTTTTAATTTTAAGTTCATAAATTTGTTTTTCTGTACAAAATATTGAAATCCTTAACTTTTACTCTAGTTTTCTATAATATTTGGAAAGCGGTTATGAAAACAAAATTATGCTACATTCTAGTTCTGTAATGTTGCCAAAAAGCGTTTGTATTTTGCCGGCTTTATTATATTATTTACGATACTTCTTTTTTGTTATTGTTTTTCTTTAGGCAAAACAAATAAAATTAAAATTTTTTTCCACAGTGTTGCTCTTAAGTAGTTAGAGTGAGTAGAAAAACAAACAGAAATCCATTAAAGCTCTTGCTCCATATCAGATATTCGGAATGTAGTTGATTTTTTTCATGCCCATCAGCATCATAATTATCATTATAAGCAGTTGTATATTATCATTATTATTTTTGTTCATTATTCTTCTGTTTCATTATTATTTTTTGCAATACAAAAGAAGGGAAAAATAGCTCATAATTATCATTATAAGGCGACCAAAATTTTTCTTTACAGAGCATATCACATATAAATTTATATACGAATACGAAATACATTCTTATATCGCAGAATATTAAATGTATGTCCGTATGAGGGAGTGCATATACACATTTTATTGGTAATGGGTTCCTTTTTTCTCATCTGACTATCTGTCTGCTGGCACAACATTTACCATTTCGTTTCGCTTTCTTTTTTTGGCAACAAGTTTTATTATGAAACTTACAAATTATGACCCTAAAAAAGAAATCCCTGCCAAATTTTTCAGATAATAAAACTTTTATGTTTTATTTCTTCTTTCTTTCGGTTTTAGAACTATATAGTTTATGTTTTATGGATGCCTTAAATTGTGTTGTTTTAAAATTTATATTCAAATTCTTTGGTAATTTTATTCACAAATCGATTCTTTATGAGTTGATTATTGTGTCAATTGTTTGGTATTAAAAACAAATTCACCAACAAATTTCAATTTCATTTTATTCTTGTAATAAATCAGTTTACAAATTTAAATTTGTACTACTTGCAGTATGAATATTTATTATATTCCAATACATACAGGGTGGCTGATATGTATTGCAACCAACTTCAAGTTGTTATCCTTTGTAAACTGCTCGCCCAACAGCTGATAGCTTTATACCAGTGACAGTTCATTTTATTATTTACAAGCCTGCAAAAGCATTTTGATCTATTGCATTCAGAAAAAAAGTTAATCGTAATGGATTTCAAGCGTGATAGTGCGTTTACTTTAAATTTGGCTGGAAAACCATAGGTAGCTATTGTTAGAGCCCTCCAGCATTTAAATGTGAATAGATCTTTGGTTTCTTGTACCATTTCTCGTTACCGTCATACTAGCAGTGTTGCATCGCGTCCAAAAAGTGGACGAAAAAAAAAAATAATAACAAGAGAAATCCTGGTTTGATCGAAATTCACGCCGCAGTTGTAGAAAAATTGCTGAACATATCGCGAGAACAGATGCAATGAGCTTGGACTAAAGCCATTGAAGTTTCAAAAAGTCCAAGAGCTCATGGCTAGTTGCCGAATTTGGTTTTCTCCGATGAGAAGCCATTACAAATTGAGCAGTTTGAGAACAAACAAAATGATCTGGTTTACTTGTCAAAGAGGTCAGCTGAAAATTTACAACACAATTGGCCACCAGAACTCAAGCCTTGTCGATGGTAATGGTGTGGACCGCCGTAACGGCCGATGGTCGCTCCACGCTCGTATTCGTCGACCGTGGGGTCAAAATAAATGCCGAATATTATCGGGAAAATTTCTTAAAGATAGTATTGAAGCCCTGGGTAGTCAAACATTTCGGCCGCAGACCATGGACATTCCAATAGGACTCAGCACCACCGCACTTAGCACGCGTCAACCAAGAATGGCTTAAAAAGGAGGTTCCTCGCTTCATTTCTACCGCACAATGGCCACCAAAATCTCCGGATCTCAATCCGTTGGACTTTTGCGCCTGGGGCATTTTAGAGAGTAAGGTTCTCACTAAAAAATACCAAAGTGTCGATCATATCAAGACGGTCCTTCGCCGGGAATGGGCCGCAGAGCCATTTTCTTGCAGCCTGTGATGGCTTTGTCGGCCGTTTGAAGCCCATAATTCGTACCAGGGGGGCCAATTCGAACAAAACTAAACTGATTCTAAAATTTCATTTTTTGCTTTTGAGCAATAAAATTAAAAAAAGAATTAAAAAATATAGCGCTTTACTTTGTTGCATTAAATAACAGCCACCCTGTAATTGTTCACGACAGCCCTTTAAAATGGATTGTGACTTAGTTTCTTTTACTACTTATAACGTGTCTGTTAATTTTATATCGGCTTGGCATCTACCGGTTTGAATTTGAACCATCGCACATTGCGATTTTTGATGATTAAATTGGAATTAAATCGTGGGAGCTTTCCTTTGATTTTCCAATTAATTCCAATTTTAGGTATCAAAAATTCCAATGTGCTTCGGTTTTTTCGATTCTGGCAGTATATACATAATTCAGTATATTATCTTTAATAGACGTAATGAATTGATTCACTTTTGTGCAACGTTGGGTTTAATAATGTCAGCTTTGCAAAAAAAAAAAAAAATCATCGTTACAGATGAACCTTACTTTTGTCGTAGTCTTATAGGAGCCAATGCTAATGACTGTTTAATGCAGCTTGGAGAGCTGAGGCATCTTCGGCCTATATTTTTTTATAAATAAGGACAACGCAACCATTATGGTCAACATGATATATGATTGTGCAATTGATGTGACCGATGTTTGGTTTTAGCAGGATTGTGAAATTTTCACAATTTTGGCGGCATTAAAGAAAAGCGTTATGCCGACATACCAGAACAGTATGAAGCCCAAAATTCGTAATGGCAATGTCGAGATACAATCTCATACACTCGAAAAGATCGAATGAGTTACTGTAAGGCCACTAGCGGCAGCCATTTGAACAAAATAATATTCCATTACAAACCGGATTAATTGTATTTCAGAACAAGAAAGTAAACTTGGTGTAAATTTAAACAATTTTTGTTTTATTACATTTTTAAATTTGTACTTTTCAGTTACCCTCCCATTATATTTATTCACATTCTTCACATATTTAATATATAAAATTCATAGCGTCATGTATGTATGTAATACGTTGCGTATACGTAATATATTTCAAATGCAATAAAATAGAATTTCCATTTCATTAATTTGGAATTAAACATTTACAAACTTTTATATGACAATTCTAATGGAGTTTTAAAAATTTTAAATTGTTAAGATACCCCATGGTTAGGTCGAAAGGCCGCCAAGAAGCTGCAATTTCAAAGCTTTGGACTAATTTCTATGGGGAACCTTTAAAGGAAAGTGTTATGCTGACACTGCCAATATTCGTGATGCCATTGCCGAGGTACAACCTCATGCACTATAAAAACTGCACGAAAGTCGGTCCGATTGAATGAGGTACGCCAGCGCCAGCCACATTAATGAAATAATATTTCATTACTAATCGGAAAAATTGTATCTCACAACAAAAGGATAAAATTGAGAAAATTTTAAACGGTTTTTGTGTTATTGCATTTTTAAATTTAAACTTTTAAATTTAAACATTTTATAAGGCAGCAGAGAAAACGATATTTTATTTCTAAATTATTTCGGAAAGGTTTTTTTCTTTTAATTCTCTATTGAGCGCCATTTAAAGTTGTAATTTAAATAGTTACACTTTAATTATATCGGAATCTTAGAAACAAATGTCATGTCATGTTAATATATCGAGAAACATTTCAAATTTAAGCAACCGCATGTACTGTAACCATGTACCCTATCTTGCTTTATGTATTATAGTATCTATATGTATGAGTGCCTGTATGTGTGATATGAATGAAGATTTCCAGTCGTTGCACGTATTTGGTAAGCGACAATCAGCCACCGATAACAACAGAGATTTACTTTGTACACGAATTTACAGTGGCATCAGTGGTTAAAGCGGAAATGTTGCACTAACACTCAAACGTTCGTTATACACATACATATATGCACTTACTGATTAATCGAAATAAAGGATTTACAACACTCCGTAGGTATGCACATTGGTACGTACGTTGTATGACATTAGAAATAACAATTTACAATGAAATATTTTATGTTGTACTACGAAAAATTTAAAATTCTGTAGCTAACTTTGCTGTTAGTGCACTAACATGTAGAAAATATGTTGGACAATAAATAAATTATGTAGGATAATGTAAAACAAAAACAAAAACAAAACCAACATGTTGTAACTCATTTGTAGAAATCAATTGTTTTGTGGGCCATTTAAATGTAATTTCATGCAGTAATTACCGGTGGTTTTAAAACTTGCAAATTGCGTAGTGCACACAAAATTTAAAAAAAAAAACAAATCTAGTAACAACTGCTAATAAGGTTTATTTAAAGGGTAGTTTAAATTAAAAGTTAAGTTAAAATTTCATAAATTTCAATAGCCAAAAATATGAAAACAATTTTAATTTGAAATTTCCAAAGTAAGGCATAACCATTACATGTGCAGTTTTTGATAACAGTGGATAACAGTTTCCTCCTCTTCTGTAGACCTACATACATAATTGGTCATTACAACCCTTCAGTCAGGATAATTGACCTAGTTTCTAACACCACTTATGTTGTGTGTGTTAATCCTAATATATATTATAAATCCTCTGTAAGACTGTTTTTTTGTTTGTTTGTTTGTTAGCCAAGCTTTTGTCGGTGCAGGTTATAGGCTATAAATCTTTTTAAAATTTTGACCAAAGGGGAGAAAAAATGGGACAAATAGGGAAAAATGGTAATAGGTGCTTTTTACGATTTAGCTTGGTTAAGTTTCCCAAATAGCTTTTAGAGGGAAAAGGGGCTGAAAACGGGCAAATTGAGTGCAGGTTATCCTAATCCTAATATATATTATAAATCTCTCTGTAAGTCTGTTTTTTTGTTTGTTTGTTAGTTAATCACGCCTGGACCGATTTTCTTGAAATTTGGGATATAGATCGAGCTGTTGTCAGTGCAGGTTTTAAGCTTTTCAAAATTATGACCAAAACTGGAGATAAAATGGAACAAAGGGAGAAAAAATGGGCTAAAATTAATGCTTTAGTGCATAAATGCCGTAATTTAAGTGTTTTCAAGTTATTTTTTTACGATTTAGTATGGTTAAGTTTCCCAAATAGCTATTGGAGGTGTTCCATTTCTAAAGTTGAACCAAAGGGATCCAAAAAGGGGGAAAGGGGCCAAAAACGGGCAAATTAAGTGCATACCGAATCACGCTTGAATGCTTGAACCTTAGTATTTTATGCATAAATTCTATATTTCATCTGTTTTAAAGATGTTTTTTTACGATTTAGCTTGGTTAAGTTTCCCAAATAGCTATTGGAGGTGTTCTGTTTAAAAAGTTGGACCAAAAATGGGGAAAAGGGGCGAAAAACGGGCAAATTGCATGCATTTATATTTAGGATTTAGAGTATTAAAAAAACTGAGTTGTTTGATAAACCGGTTTCCCAATAATTTGAAAAATTGCATTTTTAAGAAGCCGGTTTCGAAACCGGATTTTTATTATTTATATGTACCCGCGTATCGCCGGGTACAATCTGCTAGTTTTATTCATAAGTGGCAGGACCTACAGTTTAAAGTCGACTCCGAACGACAGATTTTTTTTTTTTTGAGACACTTTTCATAGCAATTTTATTTACTCTCAGAGTTTTTGCCAGAAATCTGCTGAGAGGAAATCGCCGGGGAAAACAATATTTTTTTTCATATTTCGTTTTAAGGTCTGGCCTGGTGTTTGATCTACTAGACTTACAAGAGATTTGTTAGGAATTTCTTTACGTTAATTTATACAAACTTTTCATGGCAATTTTATTAACTCTCAGAGAGTTTGCCAGAAAACTGTTGAGAGGAAATCGCCGAAAAAATAATTTTTGTATTTGATTTTGATGTCTGGCCTGGAACTCGAACCCTGGCATTTAATCTAATAAGCCTACTTGACTATGGCGACTTCATATAGACCTACATTCTCGTCCGAAATCGGGTGGTAGCTGCAGTCTCTCCCCATGTTTTCCCATACACAATGATCTATCTGTAAGCATAGTCACTGTTATCGCAATCATATTGCGATCAGATTTGATTAGTTGGTTGGTACGTTGGTTGAGATCTATTCATCGTGGCTCTGGTGAGTATAGCAGTGGAGCTCGATTCCATATTGACTCAGAATATTTTGGCATACCCGAAGAATTTTTGCCGAATTACAAATTTAGACCAGTTATTCCAGTTCGATTGGCGAGTGGTCAGGAAAATGTATGGTAGGCGATCTAATCGAATTGTTCCAGTGCCCTGGAATTCAGACAAGTGGGATACTGGCCGGCAAACTAGCTTTCTTTACAGAATATATTACAGTGAACTTCTTTACATAATGCCAATCGTGCATTAAACTTAAATTAAAAAATTTATGCTATTATGTAGAGTACAATAAAATAAAACTTTTGATTCAAGTTCTAAAACAAACACATGCATTTACACAGCAATTTTGAACTACTTTGTGGTTGAGATAGAGAAAATGAGCCACTTCACATTGGTATGGGTGAGTTTGCAAGTGGTTTTAATGAAAAAGAACAAAAAATTCTTGAGAAATGAAAAATAAGAGAACAATTAGAAAAACTTAATGGAAACTAAACTAAAGGCCAAAAAAATGAACACTTGGCAAGAATTGTAAGATGTGATAGGGAAGTTTAAGTTAAATTTATTTTAAGAGCTGTTAACAAGCAACAAATTATCACCAATTATAACAAAAAATTCTCAGAAATAAAAGAGGTCGAAGGTCAGAGAAACCTAATGAATTTTTTTAACAACATTTTATTGCTTAGCTTCTTATAAATAGACTGCAACTGAAGAGGGAATTTGAAATCTCTTTAAATGATTTGCCAATTTCTAAGCACGTTTTTTTTTTTGTCGTGTATGTATTCTCTGTTTTATGCGTCTCCAAATATTTAAACCTCAGTGAACGTATACAACATGTGCATGTTAGCATATGCGTGTAAAAGTTTTATTTGCCCCTTTTTGTTTCTTTCCAATTTAAAATCACCTTTGGCTATTATTCTTCTACTATCCACAATGAATTCTCGTACCATTTTTGTACGATTTCCACTCCTACAAGACATCTTTGGTTACGTGTACCATGTGAGTCGAACAAAGTAATGACGAAGATTGTATTGAATGATGAGTTTCGCTTTCAGACTCATGATGCTGATAAAAATAATTTCCTGAAACAAACAAGCAAATGTAAAATGGTTTATTGTAGAACAAAGTGCAACATAAATGGAATAGCAAATGGTGTGAATATGCGTAATTTAATTTGATAAAAAAAATAAACAAAATCTCCTATTCAATATTGTTAATAGCTTAGAGGCAAAGTAATTAAAAAATAAATGTAAATTAAATAAATTTATGAAAGTAGCCAAAGGCAATGATTTTAAATTGCCTTTATTTATCATTTTTATAAAGCCTTCATCAAAAGTAAAATTATTGGGGAATATTACAAAATTTTTAAGATTAAGTTTCTCCAACCAAAGCCAACTAAGCGCAAATTTTGAAGGTGTAGAGATACTTGTCTGTTACACCGCACTGGAAATTTTCTTAGTTCCCGTGCTCATAAGAATTAGAATACAATTTGTAATACGTTGTAATTAGTAATCAGAGGACAAGCTAAAACATCTCGACTTTGCACTGAACTTCGGTCATTTAAAAGTTTAAATATAAAATCGCCATAAAACGAAAACGGTTTCAAATTTTGTCAAAAGTATTTTTTTTTTTTTGTTTTGTTTTCGTTCTGGTTAGAAATGGAATATTATTTCATTCATATGGCTGCCGTAGCAAGGTTCACAGTACCTCATTCACACGGACCAATTTTCGTGCACTTTTTGGAATGTATAGGGTCGTATCTGGGGAATGGCATCACAAATATTGGCCCTTAAATGCTCAATAGTCATTGGTTTGCAGGCATAACACTTTTCCTTAATGGCGCCTCACAGAAAATAGTCCAACGGTGTCAAATCGCAATTTCTTAACGACCAATCAACGTCACCATATCGGCTTATTTAACTGTCATCAAACATTTAACGCAATAATTATAAGGAGTGCGCACGAAAAAAAATGGACCTACTTTTAAGCTTTTAACTTTTATCATAATTGAAAAAAATGAATACCGTTACATTGTTTTTGTTAGTCATCCGTTTCAAAATCCACGTGCTAAATTTCATTGCAGTAGCAAAATTAGTTTTTTGGAAATGGGCAGCCAACAAGAATGTTGTAAAAAAAATAATTGAAATTTCCAATGAAAAACCGCACCGCTTACAAAAAGCGTTTCCTATGTTAGCAGGTGTTAACCAAAAAAACAATTTCTTAGGTAAGTAATAAAACAATATAAGGAGTCTTTGATTATTGAGAGAAAGCGTGGAAGTGGAAGAAAAATCCTTTTTTTTTTTTCTAAAACATGTCTGGGTGAAAAGTGACTCAAAAAGAGACTTTTGTCAGAAAAAAATTTTGTACACAAAAGGAATTCAAATATTATTGACTTTAATTGAAATATAAAACAAAAAACAATCCGCCATTTAGTTTTATTTCTATAAAGAAAAGTGTCAGTTTTTTTGTGCGCAGTCCTTAGTACGAGATGTGTGCAAAGCTGCACCATCCTGTTGAAAACAAACATCGTTCACATCAATACCATGAGGAGAGGTTATAAAAAATCGGTTAGGAGTCACCATTAACCGTAATAGTTGCGCCCACCTCATTTACAAAAGTTATGGACAAATGATGACTCTGCTCTAAAAGTCTTATTTGCTGCGACTGGGAACGGGTGCTTTTTGCTTATAAACGTAACCACATAAATGAAAATGAGCTTCATTCGAATAGATGATTTTTTCTTTTTCGCAAAGTTTTTCTCGTTCACCTAACAGACTGCGACGCTGCTCAAGCGTAAATGTATTCATTAAGTTCAGTGAACATAAGATACTAAGTTGTTTTTTGGTAGAATAGAAAGAATAGAATGACTTAAGTATTCTATTTAGCGAAAATCGGTCAAGTGCAGGCTAATAAAATTTGTATAGAATTTTCGTTTAACTATCCTTCCGCGTGAGGTCGCCGTGGTCTAGTAGGTAGTGTGTTGGCTTATTAGACGAAAGACCCGAGTTTGAAAATAATTTCTCGGTGACTTCCTCTCAGCAGATTTCTGGCAAAAACTCTGAGAGTAAAAAATTGCCATGGAATGCTTCTCAAAAAATGTGTCGTTCGGAGTCGAGTTTAAACTGTAGGTCCTGCCACTCATGTATAAAATTAACGCACACAACATAAGTGGTGTGAGAAGCTAGAACGTAGTCAATTCGACCACCGAGTACTGTACTTGTCAGAATTGACAAGTACACGTCCTCTAACCTAACCTAACCTAACCTATCCTTCCGCGTACGTTATTTGCCCAATGTTATCTTTCTAGGCTATATCATATGCCACACCGCATTTTTTAAATAACAATCCAATTGAAATCATTACCCAAATCAATTATTGACCAAAAAATTAACGACACCACAATCTTTAGCAAATGACGCCTCTCTCAGCCATATTATGTTTCAACTCCAGCCACATCAAACAGAAAACACAAAAAATATGAAAAGGCAGAACCCAAATATGAAAGTTTAAAACTGTGAACTTGATTTCTATCTAACACATTGAAATATTTCATCAGATTACAGCTTTTGGTAGCTATAAACTAGAGAGAATACAATAATTAAGTCATTTCAGTAAATCCCTGTTGTCCCAGTGGCACAAGTTGCTTTAGTTACAGTTTAAAAAAATTGTTCAGCAAACCGCTAGCAATTTATAAAATGACAAAAACTAATGTGTGTGTGTGTGTGTGTATATATTTTCCACACAAACTCATCTTAGTAACCATCCTCTGAATAGTAGAAGCTATAAAGCGTAGAACAGAAGGAAAATTTGGTAAATGCCTTCTGTGAAAAAATTTCATCAACTTAAACGTTCTTTAGAGGTATAAAGTTTTACGTGACATAATTTGCATAAATTTTCATACTTTATTTCCTACTTTTTTCTCTTTCTTTTCAAGTCAAAAAAGGACAAAATTCCATCAAGCATGCTGAGAATTTTTGAATGAATAAGACTTACGGGAATATATTAAATGATAAAGCAATAAACAGCATTATCCAGACGGAAAAGTAAAAAAAAATCTATGAAAGAAACTAAAAAATATGGAGACAAGTATAGAAAGGAGTAACCTTTGGTATAAAATTTCTTATTCAATATTTTTTCTTTTTCATTTTTAATTATTTTCCCTTAAAAGTGGTCTATATGTCTGTTTATTTGTTCTCAATTTACTCCAACTATTGCAACTATTTTCTACTAAATTTAATTAAATCATAATCGTTACACACTCTGTTAAATTGGAATAATTCTACGTTTTAAAGTGGCCTAGTTTTATTTCCCTTTTATTTAAAACAAAAAACGTTTAAACATGGAAATTTATTATTTACTGTCAGAGTTTTTGCTGAAGTGGCAGACGCCGAAGATAAATATTTTTCAAATTTCGTTATTCTGGAAGATGTCTGACCTGACAATTCTACTAGTCTACAACGAGAAACATAATAGATAAACGGAATTTTAATTATTTTAATTTAAATAATTTCAAACAAACTTGAATTCTTTAAATTCATAGTGTACAGGGTGGCTGATGTATAATGCAACAAAGTAAAGCGCTATAATTTTAAAATTTTTTTTTTTTAATTTTATTGTTCAAAGCAAAAATTGTTGGAAATAACATCAAATTTTAGAATCAGTTTAGATTTGTTCGAATTGGCCACCTTTGGTACGAATTATGGACTTTAAACGGCCGAAAAAACCATCACAGGCTGCACAAAAGACTCTGCGGTATATTGGCCTATTCCCGGCGAAGCGCCATCTTGAGATGATCGACACTTTCGTATTTTATAGTTAGAAATGAAGCGAAGAACCTATCTTTTTAAGCCATTCTTGGTTGAAGCGAGCTAAGTGCGGTGGTGTTGAGTGCTGTCCATGATCTGCGGCCAAAATATTTTTCTGCCCAGGGCTTCAATACTGTCTTTAAAATATTTTCCCAATAATATTCGGCATTTATTTTGACCCCACGGTCGAAGAATTCGAGCGGGGAGCGACCGTCGGCCGTTACGGCGGCCCACACTATTACCATCGGTTGGCGCTTGAGTTCTGGTAGCCAATCGCAGGTGCAAATTTTCAGCTAACCTCTTAGGCAAACAAACCCGATCATTTTGTTTGTTCACAAACTGCTCAATTTCTCATCGGAGAAAACTAAATGCGGTAACTGGCCGCTTCCGTGCAAGCGAAGTAACTCCTTGGCTATTTCCAGCCCTTGAACTCGCGTAATGTTCAGCTAACGAGCAATTTTTCTACAACTGCGGCTTGGATTTCGATCAAATCTGGCCTTTACGTTTCGGATAATTTCTGGTGATGTTAGCGTTTCTTTTCGTCCACTTTTTGGACGCGATGCAACACTTCCAGTATCACGGTAACGGGCAATGGTAAAAGAAACAAAAGATTTATTCACATTTAAATGCTGGAGGGCTCTAACGATAGTCACTTGTGGTTTTCCAGCCAAATATAAAACAATCACACTACCACGCTTGAGTTCCATCATGAATAACTTTTTTTTTTGAATGCAATAAATCAAAATGCTTTTGTAAGCTTGTAAATTATAAAATAAACTGTCACTGGAATAAATCTGTCAGCTGTCAGACGAGCGGTTTGTAAATGATAACAACCTGAAGTTGGTTGCAATACATATCAGCCATTCTGTACGTTTGTTTATGTGTTCTTAATTTTCTCCAACTATTACTAATATTTTCTAGTGAATTTAATTAAATCACAATCATTACATACTCCGTTTAATTAATAGTTTCACGATTTAAAAAGGCTTACCTTTATTTTCTTTTTTTATTTGTTTAAAACAAAAAACGTTTAAAAATGGAAATTTATTATTTGCTGTCAGAGTTTTTGATTAAATTTCGTTGTAGTGATTCTTGCTTCTAATAAGTCTACAGACTACATATTAGCCTACAACGAGAAACATAATAGACAAACGGAATTTAAATAAATTTAATTTAAATTATTTCAAACAAATTTATTTATTTTTTAATACAAACGACTAAAAAAGTTTTAGAAATTCATTACCAAATATTGATTGGATTAAGTATTTTTCTTTGTCAAATGACAGTTTCTGTATTTCATTCAAATGAAACAAGATTTTAAAACTTAAAAAAAATTGTCATATGCTGAAATCAATTGATTGTGTGTGTGTGGCAAAAAGTACTTGTGATTCATGAACTCATTAATGTGCGGCAATATTTCTTCGTACTTAAGTATACGAGTTTCTTTTAAGTATACGTTCTTGAGCGTGTTTTTTCTATGGCATTTGTTCTCATTATTCATTTTCAATTCACTGCCTATTCATATCCTTTCTGTTTTCGTTCTTTGGTTTCAAATCTTTACAGTCTAAATTTTATTTTTTTTCAAGTGCTCGTTGATTGATTACTGGTAATTTAAACAAATATTTCCTAGGGTTATAAGACGCAATTGACATTTAATTTATTGAAATTGCAAAACAAATGTGATCTCAATTTAAGAAGAAGTTTCATTGACAGTATCGGTTTTATTTATTTTCTTGAAATAAAATTCTCTCTTATTTGTATTACACTTTATGAATTGTAGTTATTTCCTTGACATTTTTTGTTTAAGCCCTTAAGAACAGTAATGATGTTCGTATAATAATAAAAATAAAATATTAATGACGTATGAGTAATTGGTTGTCTATATTAAATATCAATAATACGTTACGATACAAGTAGCCAAGAATGAACTGTTGCAGTCATAATTTTGTTCGTATGTACTGTTTAGGTATTTCAATTTTAAATATTTTCAGTTTGTTTTTTCGAATTTTTAAATTTTAAATTTTGAAATTTTTAAATATTAAACTTTTAATTAGTAATAATGATAAGCCATGTATAACAATGTTTATACAGTAATATAGTTTCGTACGTACATATACTGTATGAGAGAGAGTGTAGGACGTAATTGTACGTATGTTAGATTATCGTATTGGATTACAAGAATTTTTTACCACCATTAAAGTCTGTTTTTCTATGTATTTTTAATGGGATATTTGAGGTTACTAAGCACTAGGGATGCCAAACGGGATCGATTTTTAAAAATCCCGGGATATTTCGGGATCCAAAAATTCCGAAAAATCATAAGAAAAATCGCGATTTTCTCTTAATAATAAAAATGTTTCGTTAACAAAATCATTTGTATTCCAATTATGTATGTATATCAGAATTATAGACATACATATATATACATAATTGGTCATTACAACCCTTTTTTGTATTATTTTTTATACATAATTGGTGGGATCTACAATTTAAACTCGACTCCGACAAACTTTTGAGAAACTTTTCATGGCAAATATCAGAATTATATCTCATTAAAAATAAAATTTTAAAACAGCAAGACAAAAAGTAACAAAAAAGCGTAAATTAACAAAAATAAAAATTATTCATACATACGCAAATCTATAAGATTTAAGAAAAATATTTGGATTCCAACAAAAAGATTGAAGCATCTAACATGTGATTCTGATAGGTTTGAACGAATTTAGTTCTAAACATACGCTGCCGTCGGAAAAATTTATCGCAATCAACATTTGTTGGTAAAATAGTTCCAAGATAGCTGTGTGCAGCTTGTAAATATTCACCTCTACGACCTCCTGATCTAAATAAATCTATTTCTTTCGACAGTTGAATATCTAAATCAGTTACCCTATTAATTCGGTTTTATAGAGCTTTTGCGTTCTCCAATGGCATCAAATAACTTTTTATCAATGGAAGTGGAGTGATATAGAATTTTTTTTTCAGGACCTTTTGTAGGGTCAAAATATATATGAATTCACAATCCCGAAAATCCCGAAAAATCCCGGGATAAGTTTTTAAAAATCCCGGGGTTCGGGATTGTGTGAATCCCGAAAATCCCGGGATTTCGAGTTTCGGGATTTCCCGATTGGCATCCCTACTAAGCACATATGACATATTGGTTTCTTTTGTGATAATTGTTAATCGTTTTCTTTTAATAATTAAACATAATACAAGCCCCTTAAAAAACTTATTAGGAATATAGATTTATATTAGATACTAAGCTTCGAAAAAAGTACTAAAAAAATATCCATTACGTAAATTTTCTGAGAAAATCACCTTATTAATTATTAATTTCAAATTTGTTTAATAACGGAGCACGCTAATAGTACTAATGACATTTACATATTCATCTACTATAAAAAGTAATTATTTCTTGCGATTAAAATCATATTACGATTTACATACATAATTGGCCATTACAACCCTTCAGTCAGGATTACGACCTAGCTTCTCACACCACTTATGTTGTGTGCGTTCATTTTATACATGAGTGGCGAAACCTACAGTTTAAAGTCGACTCCGAACAAGCAGATTTTAGAGAAGCTTTTCATGGCAATTTTTGCTCTCAGAATCATTGCCAGAAATTTGCTGAGAAGAAGTCGCCGAAGAAATATTTTTTTCGTTTTGATGTCTGACCTGGGATTCGAACCCGGGTCTTTGTCTAATAAGCCAACACACTACCCACTAGACCACGGCGACTGAGCATATTACGATTTAGAGAAGGAATTTTTATCGATTCTGAGATAAGAAAGTTAATACAAGATGAAGAGAACGATTGGAAGCCCTTTAAAGAGGTAGTGAAATAGCATAGATTATGAAAATATAGTGAATAACATGCTCAACAACTTCTATAAACTGGATTGCAATATCAGTATAAAGTTGAATTATTTGCATTCTCATATTGTCTTCTAACCTGAGGATCTTGGTGCCATAAGTTAAGAACAAGATGAGCGTTTCCATCAAGATATTATGGTTATGGAGAGCAGATACCAAGAAAGGTGGAATAATGGCAGATCTCACAATATAAAGGTATTGAAGGAATACAGAATAAAATATCATGAATAATTTTAATTGACTTAACGTGTTTGGCATTATTTTTAGCTAATACTGTTAATTTTTTAAGTAATTTTTTTATTTTAAATTCTTAAACTTTTGTAATTTCATGAAAATCTTAAAAAAAAAATCTAAAATACTCATGTCATTAAGAAGCAAAAATTCGGCGTGCTAGAAAAAAAAAAAACAAAATTGCATTTTTATATAGTTAAAAAAATTAATAAAATAAAATAAATATAATAAATAAAATTATAAAACTTGATAGTCAGCGCTCACGTAAGGCAACGGTTCAAATTTCAGGTCAGACATCACCAACAATACGAAATTTGAGAAAATATTCCTTCGTCTAGAATACTGCTGCTTTGCTTTTATATTGTTTAACATTATAAATAAAACTTACAAAAACAACATTGATCTTCTTTAAGAATTATCACACTGAGTAATATAACAACAAAAATTATAAACAAATGGACAAAAATATATCAACAAACACCACAAGAATAAATGTAAACAAAATACGCAAACAACAATAATAGAAGAACGATGTTTACATTCGCCTTCAAGAACATTCATCAGACTATTTGCATTACCATATAAAATGCAAGACAAAACAGGGAACTGTCAAGGTGTTTGGAGAAAGTTATCGTAGATTGCAGGTCTACGTTAAAAAGATCTGTTGAATAATTGTCTATTAATTGTAATTGTTTCTGCAAAGGGCAGAAACAGAGGAATAACAAAGAGAAGCAATTATTGTTGTCTTCATCAACAGTGGCACCTAGAATTATATGAATAATCAAGAATTTTAATTAAAATTAAAAACCAAATTATTTTTATTTTATTTTATTTTATTTTCAAACTACCATATATAAAACTTTTTTGTCTAAATATTTTGCATCAAATTTAATGAGGGATTTCAACCTAATGAGTATATATAAAATTAATAAATATTTTTATGATAAAATTAATTTAAAAACTGCATTTACTTATTAATTATAGTTTTTGTTAGTGGATAAGACTTAATATATGCTTTACATAATAAATGGTCTTAAATCAGCAATACGCTATTTACTATAAAGCTTTATTATTAGTCAGTTATATATAAATCTATTAAGGTTTTGGCAATACTTTTAGTGGATAGTGCTAAAAGGGTCACAATTTAATGTTTCAATAAAAATAAAAAGTTGTAAACCATATTAATTCGTTTGTCAAGGCATTGTTTGTTTTATGAAGTGTAGTAATACGATGTCTTTTAATATATAGTGCCAGCTGATATTTAACAGTTAAAAAGGTTTTAAAAAAAATAAGAATAAAAAATAAAATAAATAAAAAACGTAAGAATATAAATAACGTGCATTTGAAAAGACAAATGCAATTCTAATGTTAATCAGAAATCTTAATGCTAAACAGGGGTTAATAAATGGTACCAGGCTAATCGTAACAAACTTGGGAGAACACATCATATCAGCAAAAATTATTCATACCGATAAAACTGTACTTATATCGCGAATCAACCTTACACCTTCTGATCATACTGTGTCTTTCGGAATGACACGAAAACAATTCCCTGTGAAAGTTGCTTTTGCTATGACGATAAACAAAGCACAAGGACAAACCCTTCAAAAGGTGGGATTGTATTTACCAGAACTGGTCTTTTCACATAGGCAGTTATACGTGGCTTTTTCTCGAGTTCCTACGTTTAAAAATATTTTTATTAAAATATAAGATAGTAATAATGTATCAATATATAAAGCATTTACATTGTATGTAAAATATATTATGATTTCAAATATTTTGTTATTTATTAATACATATGTGCACGCACGCATGATTACATTCTAACGATATGTAAAGTAGTAATTGAACAATTTTAAATCAATTTCTACGTTTTTAGAATTAAATATTACAACAGCAATGATGCCTTCTTCGACTAACTTCATCTTTTTGGTTTCTTTGACATTTCTTCTCCTATTGAGGTCTATTTCTCAAATATCTTTTAGAGGAATATGTTTCTAAAAGAGGAATCCAATAATAATTTTACAAAAATAAAATTTTTTCGTTATTAAGTTTCAAACACAAAAACTTTTTGAATTATAAATTCTACTGAGCTTGAGGTTAAATAGGATTTCTATTTTTCTTTCCTGGTGGTCCCATAAAAGTAACTTAAAAAATAATTATTTTTGTAAGACCACTAGCTAATAATTTTGTAACTTTTTAGGTTTTTTTCTGATTCCTTTCCAAATAAGTATATAAAGTTTTACGGCATACAATTTGTATGACATTCAAGAAATTCTTTGTAAGAAAAAAGCAAGTAATGAAAATTTATTTTGTTTTTTCATTTGAATTTCTTTAAAGAAATATTTCATTTTAGATGTTATGACCGCTACCAATTGAAATTTACCAGCTGGTGATTCTGTTGTAGTAGCTTTTGTACAGTTTGCATAGTAATTAACAAGTTGGTAAACATTTCATTAGATGAAAAAGTAGAAAAAAATTTAAATATTTTGTTACAGATTGTTGTTTTCCGTTTTGACCACAAAAAAATTTACCGTTTTATTACTTTTTGTTTTATGGTCATAACAAAAAGAAAATAGTTCATTTTTATTTTGGGAGCGGGATTTTGGCGACTGCTATTATTTTTGTGTAACAAAACCAAATTAATCATAAATTTATGTTGGCTTGTCACCAACTGTCAAAGAAAACAGCATTCAAAATCGTTAAAAGAAATAGAAGAATAGGCAGTAAATAGGAAAAAAAAATATTTTAAAACTTGTTCTTTGACATGAACTGTTAAAATCCAGGTGAATGCACGCACAAGTAGCTTTGGTTTTCTCGAAAATCGTGAACAACAAATTTTACCTACAAATAAAGCCATTTTGCCGAAGGTATATAATCAGAAAAATATGCCAAAGAAAGCAAAAATATGAGAAAATATTTTAATTAATGAATGTTTCTTAGCAGTAAACTCCAATACTTGACAGCTACGGTTAAAGTTGTTAATAAGATTTATGGCTTAAATATATTAATTAATGGCCAAAACACTTGGCAATACGATATGAAAATTTTTTTTTTTTTGAAAATCTAATAATTCTTTGCTAATTTGAACTCATAGTTTATAGCATAATTAACGTCATTACATACTAATTTCTTAAAAAACAAGAAATTGAAACAGAAATTATTGTCGTGAATATAAAATGTTTGTAAAATTTCGTGACACTGAGATATAGGGTGGGCCCACCTATCTGTTTAAATTTGAAACATTTGTTATTTCGAATCTGGCAATACCTATGTCATTATAACCTGTCACAAAATTCAATATTTTATCTCCACTAAATGTAATGAATTGATTTCCGCTTGCGAAACGTTGGGATTTATTAAGCCAACGAGAAACTGTACGTTGATGTCGATTTTGCTCAAAAAAAATAAAGCCATATTTTCATAATATTGCCGCATTTGGGGACTCAGAAATCGATGGTATTCAAAAAACAAATTCAACCGTTACAAGGAACTGTTTGGTACAGCTTTTGAAGCGGACGCATAATTGGTGAACGATACAGTAATACCCCGGTTCTGCGTCTGCTTTTTAAAATTTCTGTGATTTCGAAGTTGCGTCGTTTTTATTTTAGTTTGCGTCGCATATTTCGTAGTTGCGTCGTTAATGCTTCGATCTGCGACGTTAATACGAAAACGCTTGTACAAAGCTAAAACAGAAAAAGGGGATTTCCCGTTTAAATCTAGTGCAAATTCGAAGTTGTGTCTTTTTAAAATTTCTATAACTTCGACGTTGCGTCGTTTTTGTTTCAGTTTGCGTCGTTAATATGAAAAAGGGGATTTCACATTAAAGTCTAATGTAAATACATACATACGTATGAATTTATGTTGTCTGATGGTTAAAAGTTGTAGATCGTTATTAAATTAAATATTTTTTATTCGAAAATATATTTTTTCAGCTAAAATTATGAATCTCGAAACCAATTAAATTAAGATTAATACAAATGTATGGAAAATTGTGCGTCGCTTTTCTTCAGGTCTTATTAGCGACGCAAAGCCAGGGTTATAGGTTTCTGTTTTCAACAGGATAACGCCAATTGCCTCTCATGTTACAATCAATATATTAGACGTTTAATTTTCAACTGCAATTTGACACCGTTGGACTATTTTCTGAGAGGCAGCGTTAGAGAAAAAAGTTATGCCAACAACCTAAATTGAGCCTTTGAAGAACAACATTCAAAATACGATCCCTTACTGTCGAAAATGTACATGGGAAATAGTACCCGCAAATGAAGTACTGTAGAGACCATCTGAGAACGCCATATGAATGATATTACATTCCATTTCTAACCAGAATCGATAAAATTTAACCTCGTTTTTACATACATACACACATAATTGGTCATTAGAACTCTTCAGTCAAGATTATTAACCGAGTTTCTTACACCGCTTATGTTGTGTGCGTTATAAGCGGCGGGACCTACAGTTTAAAGTCGAGTCCGCACGACAGATTTTTGAGAAACTTTTCATGGCAATTTTATTTATTCTCAGGGTTTTTGCCAGAAATCTGCTGAGAGGAAATCGCCGAAGAAATACTTTTTGTATTTTGTTTTGATGTCTGGCCTGGGGCTCGAACCCTGCCCTTAAAGCGACTTTTGTTTTATGACATTTTTTAAATTCAATCTTTTAAATGGCCCACCCTGTATTTTAAAAGTGTGTAAAACAACCATATCCTTAATGAGCTATAAGGACTTCCCTTGCAATTATTTTCTTGTTATTTTTGTAGCTTATGTTTACGTCTCAGCAAATAAGTAAGACCTTTGGGACTGAAATTTTCAGTTAGAAACAAGATTTGTTTTGTTAAGATTTATTTTATGACCTTAAGTATGTTAATAATTTTGCTTTTAAACTGCTTTTTACAACATTCAGACTGTAAAAGTTAAACAACAATATTCATATTCATTAAAATAAATTATAATTCCCATACATATGAACACATTGTGCTGCGGGCGTAAAGTGGCAACCACAAACCATGGCACTGGTCACCACCATGCTAAGACTAAAGCATAAAGAATTTCTATACTACTCGCATGGTTACCAGAGGGATGTTTATCTAACCCGAGACTAATATAAATAATTTACATGCATTTCATAACAGCACATACAATTGTATATACAACGCATGCTTTTTTTATTTTTATAAACGCTGCCAAGCATAAAACTAGCCATGCTTACATACGTACGTATATGTTTTGACTATTGTTTCAGTTTTCTTTTGTGTTTTATTTTTTTGAAATTTAAAGCCAGCTTAATACATAGTTCCTTAGTGTAAAAACAGGACAAGGTTGTGGCTGGTACCAAACGCATACGAACCGTAAAACAACATAAGAAACAATAAAAAGTGGGTGCCAAGGGATACAGTTTGTAACACATATTTTGAAAAAAAAAACAAAGAAAATGAAATAAAAAATATTTTTCTTGTTTAGCAAAAATTCTACACATTTAACGCAAAATGTTACAAACAGTAACTGTAAATGGTTATTCATGCACTTGGTAATGGTTTGAAAAGCAGACAATGGCGAACTGTGCAACATAAAATGACAGTCGTCGAGAGCTCTATCACCTACGGGGTGAAAAGAAAATGACAGCAACAAAACAAAAAAATTAAGGCAATAGAAAAAAATTTTTTTTGTGACAATAATTTTGTATGAATAGAGTCCTTGAAGAGTGGCCATTACATATGAAATTACACACACACACACACATCTGAAATTACAGTGCGTAAATATAAAGATATTCTTTAGTTTAGTTTGTCTTTCATACCATAGGAGGTGTGTTCAAAAATGAGGTCAATTTTCTTTCAAAAAGTGTCTTTGAGCATTGAATTTCTTTGGGTTAGTTAAGAGAGAGAGATTATAGATACGCAGGGAATCTGGAAAAGGAAATTAGCGGTAGATAAGAGACGGAAGATAACAAATAAATCGCAAGCAAACTAGGGAGAATGACTACAGTCTTGATGCCTTAGCACTTTTTAACCAGTTAAGCCTATTTATGAATCTATGAATAACCCTAATGTCAGCTCTCGATAGAGAGTCCAAACTTTCATATAAACCCCTGCCAGGGTTCTCATCCTACTAAGTTGCACAGAAGTTGTTATGATAGCTTTCAAGTCCTCTTTATCGCAACATACCTTGAAATAGTCAGGCTGGGATCTGTTTCAGATCCTTATCAACGATCTGGTCACGTAGTGTCCTATTATGAAACCAATAACTAGCCTTAGGTTGGACTTATATAAGCTTAACAGCAAACCTGTTCTCCTCACTATCTAGACCTTTACCCATAACATCTCAAACCACTCTTTCAACGCCTCTACTTTTCTCTCTATCTCAACCAGTGATGTGGCAGATTGGAGTTGTCAGCACCAACTATTAAATCGCCCTCAGACTGTGAATCTAATATAACGCGAGCATTCGCCGTCCCTTCACCAAATATACCGCTATGTCCCGAAACATACGGGCAAATAAGATCACATGATATTCAAAATTATCTAAGCAACTCCACCCAACAACACAATTATAAGTCCTAAGCGGAAGAATCTAACTCTTACTAATATAATTCCTACACTGAGTGAAAGCATTCTTCCCTCGGTGATCTTTTTGCTATCTAGAACAATACGTATACAGGGTGGCTGATATATAACGCAACACAGTAAAGCGCTATATTATTTTTATTTCTTTTTTTTAATTTTATTGTTCAAAAGCAAAAAATGTTGGAAATAACATCAAATTTTAGATTTAGTTTAGATTTGTTCGAAATGGCCAACTTTGGTATGAATTATGGCCTTCAATCGGCCGACACAACTATCACAGGCTGCACGAAAGTGGCTCTACGGTATCTTGGCCCATTCCCGGCAAAATACCATTTTGATATGGTCGACACTTTGGTATTTTTTAGTGAGAACCTTACTCTCTAAAATGCTCCAGCGCAAAAATCCAACGGATTGAGATCCGGAGGTTTTGATGGCCATAGTGTGGTAGAAATGAAGCGAGGAACCCTCTTTTTAAGCCATTCTTGGTTGACGCGTGCTGAGTGCGGTGGTGCTGAGTCCTGTTGAAATGTTAACGTCTGCGGCCGAAATTTTTGTCTGCCATACTATCCATACAGTCTTTATGACATTTTCCCGACAATATTCGACATTTATTTGACGCCACGGACGCTGAATACGACCGGGGCGCAACCATCGGCCGTTACGGCGACCCACATCATTACCATCGGCGGCGTTTAAGTTCAGGTGGACAATCGCAGATGTAAGTAAACCTGATTATTTTGTTTGTTAACAAACTGCTCAATTTGGAATGGTTCTCATCGGAGAAAACCAATTTCGATAACTGGCCACTTTTGTGCAAGCGAAGTAACTCATTGGCCCTTTCCAGTCCAACTTTTTTTTTGTCCATCGGTGAGGTCTTGCACTTTTTGAAACTTCAATGGCTTTTGTCCAAGCTCATTTTACAATATGTGTTGCATTCGTTCTCGCGATATGTTCACCTCAAGAGCAATTTTTCTACCACTGCGGCGTGGTTTTCGATCAAATCCGCCCTTCACTTTTCGAATCATTTCTGGTGTTGTTACCGTTTTTTTTCGTTCACTTTTTAGACGCGATGCAACACTGCCAGTATCACGGTAAGGAGCAATGGTACCAGAAACAAGATAGCCACCTGTGGTGTCCCACTCAAATATAAAGCAATCACACTATCACGCTTGAAATCCATCACAAATAACTTTTTTTCTGAGTGCAATAGATCAAAATGCTTTTGTAAGCTTGTAAATAATGAAATGAACTGTCACTGTAATAAATCTGTCAGCTGTTAGATGAGCGGTTTACAAATGATAACAACCTGAAGTTGGTTAAAATACATATCAGACATCCTGTATGCTTATCTCAGAAGACAACGGAAGCTACCTTCCATTTAACCTCGATATCCTGAACGTTTCAGTCCTTGTACTTACGTGAGAACAAAACAAAGACTGTCTAATTGGGATTTATACCCCTACAAAAGTTTATATTCCACGAGAATAAGATCCCAAACGCACCCTCCATCAGTGCACCCAGCTGTTGAGAAAATGTTTTGCCACCTACCAGAGTTACCATATCATCGATACCATATCATCATATATCGACATAAAAGACGCTACTTTAATTTTATTTTTGACACAAACTTTTATGGAACTTTTTTGATGATTTTTTTTTTCAAGAGTAGAATATTGCCAAATATTGCAGATGCTAAAACTGTGGACGTTTAAGGCCTGTTAGAACTAACCTCGTATGATTTTAATTGCTTTTATTACACACTCTTAAATTCTGCGTTAATAAGCAAGAATTCCTTACTGTCAGTTGTCATATGCGTACATATGTATATACATGCTATACACTATATACGTACTATCGTATTGAAGTACAAAAGTTGAAAATTCTAAATTTAATTTGTATCTTTACTTTTGTTCATAATTAGTTTACAAAGCAAATGAAAAGTGTTACGAAAGCGAAATCTATTTGCATGTAATTTTGAATTTAAATTATTGTACGTCAAATGTCTTTATTTTACATACAATATATGTCAGTATTTAAATATTTTATTTCAAATAATATTACATTTGTTCTGCCTGAAAAATTTCAAATACAAATTGTTAACGCATAATGCCCGTATATGATGGCAGGCATTGTTGAAATTCCTTTTGAATTCTGTGGGCACTTAAAAGTATTGAAATTTATTGTAATTTTACGAAATTTTGTATTTAAAATTAAAATTAAATTTATATTTATGTTTTGTTGTACTATTTTTCATGAAAAAATTTTTAGTAATATTTTTTATTTAGGAATTACGTTCTGACTCCTGCACTAGACCATGTAAAAGGTGTACATCTAGATTTCCTTATAATTCCGACACTGAAACTTTTGCCAAAATTTATAAAAAAAAAAAATCACCTGTGTAAAGTTTGCGTGTTGTGTGTAAAAAATATTGTGTTTTATTTTTATTTGGTTTTATATCCTTACAGACCAAACCAATCTTCTAATATTGAGGCCTATCTCGACGGCATATAAGGTATTTTTGAAAATCCTCAATAAATAAATTTTCATTCATTACGTTCACATTTTTGAATCGCTTAATTGTCTAACGTCCAGAGAGGTAGCAGGTCTTTCTGTTAAATTTTCTTAAAATTTTGTGTTGAATTACGATATTAAAGACATAATACTGTCCCCAAAAATATATATGTACGTAGGATAGACCAATAGGAACTGAACAAGTTTGACAGCTAATAAGGATCGTCCTCTTTAAGCTACGTTCGTTAGATGTGTTCTGATTTATTCAGGATCGAATCTTTACTGTATTGAAAAAATAAAATAATCATAATGGAATTATAAAATTAATTGGCTTCCCCTTTAGCCCTATCACCACCTGGAAATGAAAAAAGGATAACAACGCAACAGAAGGGTTAGGCAAAGAGATAGAAAGCAATCCAGAAATATTCCCCATCACTGGATCAAATATTTGGTGGGCGTTATTTCTAGGTAACGATAGATAGCAGTCTCATTGTCCTCGAGATTGCTACAGCAAACCAACCATCTACTTAGCTGGTAGAACAAAAAAAGATTAAAGAAATGATTTGTGGAAGTCAAGAGTAGTTAAATCTGTTTTGCCATATCACCATGGACATTTACAGCACTCAACAGCATGTGTAAGTACATTTTATGGTCATTTAGGAAATGTTTATGAACGATGTTGATCGGTTGATAACAATCAATTTCTTTATAATTTCAATTTAATTGATGTACGTTAACGATATATGGTTTCAATAGGACGATACTGTCACACAGCTCATGCCACATTAAATGTTCTGTACGAGTGATTTAACAACAGCTAGCACGAATATACAGGTGAATAGATTTCATCTCCCAAGTGTTAAATACACATTGTTGGTCGTAATAACCTTTATTAACTCCCTCGTAAATCAACATAATCCAAACAAAAAAACACTCTACAATTACTATAATGGTTTAGTTGCTCTCACCCATCGTTATGTAGACTAGCTTTATACATGAGTACAGTCTAACGTCGAATCCGAATGATGGATCTAAGGGAAGCTTTGTTAGAAAGAAGAGCTCGTATCTCGTTAATCAGCATACTACTGGGAAGACCACATCGACCACCAGTTGTATGTTGATATCAGTTAGTAAAACAAGGCCGTTACAACTGTTCGTGGTGTAAAAGAAGTGTATCTATTGTAAGATTTTATTCACATGTTCATGTGGTTAAAGTATTACAAACAATTTGAACACTTTGCTCCGCATTACCTTTTAAGTAAGTTTACCAGTATAGAACTTATATTTAAATATAAATATACTGGCATACATGCCAACATACATAATGTATATGAACACATATTAAGGAATATTAATGTAGATATTAAGAGTAGACTGCCTACGAACTATAAACGGAAGAATATTCAAATAAATAAGTATTTATATCGTTACATAAAATACAGAGTTTCGTAAAATAAATTAAACAAAAAAATATTTTTCATGGAAAACAAGTTAAAAGTTCTTCCCAAATATAATGTAATAATTTGGAAATTTTTAGTTAGAATGATGCTCAATTTAAGGTTAGTGATATGCATACATACTATATATGCATATAGGAGTATATGCATACATAAGAGCGTTTATTATAATACCATAATCTATGGTATTTATGCTGTAAGCCATTGTGAAAATAAAAATTATTATCATTTATAATTCCATGAATCTACTTTGTTCCAATTAAGAACACACATGTATTCTCCTGTACGCCTCCTGCACTTACTTTAACATGCACAACTTCCGACAGCAGGACACTGGACACTGGCTATATGTGATTTTATGCTTGTTGGGTGTGTGTATGTGTTCTATTATTACATATTTATAGAAGTGGGAATGTATGGGTGTTTAAGCTTATAATAGCGGTTAATTCTTTTATTTTTCCATATTCTATTTAGCCAAAGCCCAATTCTATATTTTGTTGCTGGTTGAGTTGCTATATGTTTCTGCAGTTACCGTTGGCGCAGAATATCTATTAAATCCTTAAATTTCAACTGCAAGTTCAGTGTGAAAACCAAATATTTAATGGCGAATCTGCTTTTGTTAAATTGATTCATGCAGAAAATTCGTGGCCAATTCTATTAAGTTGCCTTCGTTAATAAATATTCTTTCTGGTTTTTTAATCCAGTAACGCCTGACCCCAGCATTCGTGGTCCGATTTCAGAGAAATTTGGCACAAACAATATTTGGAGTATTTGTATTGATAAGAATATTTTTATTTTTTTTTTTTAAGTGTCGTGGGGGCCTATGTAGGGCAAGGGTATTTTTCTACCTACTTCGACATTAGTGAGTTCTAAAATAAACATTTTTTCTCTTTGCTATATGGCAGTTAGACAACATTGTTAAGTTATTTTTGAGAGTTTTATTTGAAAATAATTACGTTTGTGACAGTAATAATCTTGACAAGAATGATAAATTATCCAAAATTACTCCATTAAACAAAGTACTAAATAAAAAGTTCATATAATTTGGCATCTATGGTCGCCATTTGGCTACAAATACTGGGTGTTGGCTTCTATGATGGGATATTGTTATTCCTTTATCCCATATGCTAGCGCTTCTGCCAAACATAAGGCTGACTACAACCTTGGAGAAAACGTGGTGCTACGACTATTAGAGAATATTTCAGATCCAAGTCAATATAATGTTACATTAACAATTAACGTATGCGATTTCCGCGGAAAAAACATGTATTGTCCATTACTCACTAACGCTATGGTAAACGCATGGAAATTACTTTGCTTGTGGACATAAACACATAAAATTCATAAAAATGCATGAAATATTTATTTGAATCGATAGTATGATCCATGTAATTTAATGTTTGAAGATTATGTCATGCAAATGTTAACCACGACTGCGCCTCAAATGGTCCAATTTTGTCATACTCTTTCCAACATTTCGGCCGGTATCTCACGAATAAATGCTTCAATATTATCTTTCAATGCGTCAATTGAAGCAGGTTTGTCTGCATAGACATGAACTTTAGCATAGTCCCACAAAAAATAGTCTAAAGACGTAAAATCACACGATCTAGGCGGCCAATTGACCGGTCACGGACGTGAAATAAAATGTTCCCCGAACTCTCTTCTCAATAAGTCCATTGTTGCGCGTGCTGTGTGACATGTAGCATGTAGTTAAGCTCTTGCATTTTGGATAAATAAAACGTTGGATATCGTCTCACGGTTGCGCTTCACCATTCACAGTTACGTTACGATTCTGAAGAAGTACGGTCCAATGGTGACATCATCCCATAAACCGCACCCAACTGTGACTTTTTCTGGATGCATTGGTAGCTTTTACAATGCTTCCGGCTGATCTTCACTGCTTTTTTACTTCACACTGCTTTTTTACTTATCCATTGAGCCTAATATTACCTTCATCGCTGAACACAATTTGTCGATAGAGATGTGAATCTTCGGCCAACTTTCCAAGAGCCCATTCACCAAAAATTCTGCATTATGGTAGGTCGTTCGGCTTTAATTCTTGCACCAGCTGTATTTTGAAAGGCTTAACACCTAAATCCTTCCGCAAAATTTTCCACGTTGTTGAGTAACATAGGCCCAAATGCTGCGAACGGCAACGAATCGATAATTGATGGTCATCATTAACACTGGCCGATACAGCTGCGATATTTTCTTCACTTTACACTCTACGTAAGCGCGTTGATGGTTTATTGTCCAACAATATAAATTTGGTGCGAAATTTGGTCACAATAGCCAGAATAACCGATTCAGTGGGTCGATTAAACTTACCATAAAATGGAAGAAGCGCGCTATGAACTTTCTTAACAGAGCACTCATTTTGATTTTGATTCAACGATTTGCAAGGGTTATTGGTCTGTAAGACACTTGCTGTTTAAATTACAGACCAAGCTGAAGATATTTGGCAGTGAAACAAAACACGAAACGTGCATGACCTGTTTAAGAACAGGAAGAAGAATTTTTCTTCTTCTTTGTAAAAAAAATATTTTTTTTATTCCCTTTAGCTACAACAATTATCATAACTTGTATTCGAAGTGAATTTGATTAAGAAAACATGTGCGTGTATAACCCTTAAAGGACTACGATAATCAGTGTATTCATGTAGAAATATGAATGTAATCTAGGATAATTTAATAAAACCCAATTTAGTTTATAAGCCATCCAATTTATTCCAATTTATTTTTTTTTTTTTTAATTCACCTGTAAAATGTCGGTGAATTTAATTTAATTTGCTTAAATTTTTAATCAAATATACTCATCAGTATTTTATTTATGGGATTAGAAAACAAAATTTTTGCTTCTAATATAAAATGCTTCCTGTTCCTTTTCGTTCTTATAAAGTAATTCCATTCAAATTTGAATCTCATCCTCTTTTCCTTTACGCTTGTATAGTTCTAGTATTCAACAGTATCCCACTGGACGTATGAGCAATATTTTTAATTTGCCCCCTTATAATGGAAAATAACTCATACGTATGCAGCGGTAAGTACATTTTCACAAATAATGGAATTTCTTTACAAGAAAAAAAAAATTAATTTAATTTAAATTAAATTAAATCAAAAGTACTCTAACCATTCCAATTCGAAAAGTATTTTAAAGCACAAGCAACTCTTTTCATGCAAAACTTTAAATGAACTTTAATAACAATGTTGTTGTATAGTTGTTGTATTTCTCTTTTTCTATGAAATAATGTTTAGTAGAGTTTTGGTTGGAAAATTCATGTCTGTCCTAATGCCTAACTGACTGCATAAGTTTAATATAGAGGGTATAGAATATCTATGGAAAGTATTTTTCCCAGTTGAACAATTTTATTTGAAATCCATTTCAATGAAAAACTACACCTCAATGCAAATTCAAAGTTGCATGAAAGCCATACAAAACTCATACAACTGAAACGAATAACATAAAGAACAAAGAATAGTTTACAATGCATTTGTAACAGAAATGAGACAATAAGACATACAGTTATGTTCAAAATAATAGGACTACCTTTCATTTAAAAGCAATGTTCAAAATTAAGAAAAATAAAAGAGTAAATACCAAATTTTTTTGACTTAAATTTGCTTCTTAAATCATTTTCTAATTTTTTAACACTTTATTATTTAGTTAAAACTACGAAAATAAAAAATATTTCATGTAAATAAAGCTTACTCTCAAAATGAATTATTCAAAATAATAGGAGTGTTAAGCACACAACCTAGTAAATTTTAAACAAAAGGTCGAACAACCTTTGCTTTTAATAACTTCAGCACATTTACGAGGCATTGAGTTAATAAGATCTTGGCATCCGCGCTCTTTGATCCATAGTTCTTCTGTATTTGAAGGTTGATTCTCTGCAGCATACTTTTTAACATCTCCCCATAGATGTTCTATGGGATTAAGGTCAGGAGACTGAGCTGGCCATGCTATAATCTTTACTTCATTAACCCGACACCACTCATTTGCCAATTTACTGGTAAGTTTCGTGTCATTATCTTGTTCGAATATCTATTTTAAAGGCATGGAATATGGTTACAGCACTTCTCTCAAAGTGCTGACATGGACGTTCCTATCCATTATGTCTCTAATTGGATGTATTGGGCCTACACCATTATATGACAAGCTAAGCCATATTATTAGTTTTCCACCACCATGTTTAACTGTCTTTTGTGTATACTGAGCTTTATATCTGGTGTTGAGCAGACGTCCAACATACTGTCCAGACCCAGTGCCACCAAATAAAATAATTTTGCTTTCGTCGGTCCACAGAATGCCTCTTCATTTGGCTTCGGGCTATTTGATATGTTCTTTTTTGTCAGCAATGGCACCTTTTGTGGACTCCTTGCGAATAAATTTTTGTCCATCATTTGCTACGAATAGTATGACCACTTACGGAAAGATTCAGATCCTTTAGAATTTTTCTGAAGATACCGAACGATTTTTCCTGCTGTATCGCACAATTCGGCGTTCATCGATAGTGGATGTTTTGCCCTTAGGGCCATTCGTTTCGGTTATTTTTTTATATTTTAATGCATTCGTGAGCATTTGATCGGAGTAAATTAAGATTTTCTTAATTTCTTTTATAAGTTTTGCTTTTTTTTAGCGAAGATTTTTAATTATTTCTCTGTTTTCTTCAGTAAAGTGCTTTTGTCGTCCCACTATTACAAAAATTTATGTGAATCACTGTAGAAAAAGTTTTAATTACATTTTTCCGTACTTACTACTCATTTTTTTAAAATTCTATGCTGTTATATTTTTATTCTTAAAAGAACACCTGCACTCCTACTTTTTCTGATCAACTGAAATCAAGGGCAAACGCAGAACTGAATCAGTTTCATCGCAAATATTAAAGTTATTAGCATTAGAATATATGACGTTTTGCAAATTGGTACAATAAAAATTTTTAACTTTGAAAATATTACATAGTAGCACTCCTATTATTTTGAACACAGCTGTAAAAGATAAATTATGTTTATTATAAAGAATACGGAAATGTTAAGAAATAAAATAGATTTTCGAAATTTTTTTAAAAATTTAAAATTGAAAATGAATTGATTTTGTTGCGAATTAAGTCTGTTTATTGTATAGGACATACAATTCAAACCCGACTCCGAATGACATAATTTTGAGAAACTTCTTATGGCAAATTTATTTTACTCTCAGAAATTTTTTGCCAATTTACAAAAAAATGGCTTTAAGCAGCCAACGATGAAAGTTTCAAGTCAAGTTTCGTTTTATTGGAAATGTCTGACCTGGGATACCTACTAGACTACGGTAATATGCGCTACAATTTTCCTGCATTACTCTGTAGCATAACAACACTCGACACAAAAATATAAGTACACTACTTTCGATAAACAAATCACATCACTTTGTCAACGACAAGCCAACTAAGTTAAAAGGCCAACAACATCATTAAACAATTTGTTGTCATGAAGAGAGATTGTTGAAAAGGAATGATGGTGAGGCATGCTACATGCTCTGTAATACGTGTTCTTGTTCTCATGAATTGTATTATTATTTTACAATCCACATAAATTAACATTTCAGTCTACGTTTAACTCCTGTATGAAGTTCAAGATACAATTTTTTTTAAATAAATTTTTTCTCTCTTCTTCTAAAATAATTTTTCATCGCCTCCTTTGCTGAGAACAACAATGTTGAAAGATTGTTAATTTATGCCACGTTTGGTTTAAAAATAATGTCCTTTTTAAGCAGGTATCCTGGAAAAGAAAATGAAAAAGAAATTGTGACAAAATGACAAAGCAACACAACAGCAACGGAAAACTGTTATAATAAGCTCTTGCCACCTTATTTAGGAAGACAATAGAAGGGAACTACAATGCCGCTACATCCCATCCCATAGATTGTCCAACGGACCCCAAGAAGAAAAGAAAATGGAAAGTAATAGAAAAGTAAAACAGAAGTTTGTAAACCAACAACAATATATTTAAAGAAAAATATCGCGAATCCTTGCATGAATGGGAAACAACCATATTTTACACACTCGTCCCTTATAGCCACTGACGTGGGTGCATATTTTCTGTGCACACACAAGTGCATAGAAGAGAAATAAAGAGTGGCGAAGAGAAAAAGAAAATACTTTATTGGATAACCTAAGACCCGATTGATGATGATATTGCCGGATATTCGAATCAGGGATGATAATTAAGGTCCTATATGTATATGTAGCAATGGACACATTTCTAATATTTTTCATTTCGTTTACGAAATGGACTTCAGGTCTTCGGTTCTCAATGGCTAACCAAGTTCCTAACCCAGTTCAATCATTGCTAACCAAGCTGCGAAGTTTTAAATGAATCTAGTAACAAGATTTCATCAAAAAAAATTGTTTTTTCTTTTTTTTTTCTAAACTTTATTCCACAATTTTCAAGGGAGCCCTTTAAATACCACCTGTGATACTGTAGGGCATACATTTATCACCTCTGACTAGGTGTATTTGATCTCTCAACACTTTGTTGTTTTAGTAGTAGACCTTAGTCGTTGCTCATATCGTTTTACAACAGCTTCTTGAAAGTCTTGTCTCAATTGCTTTTCATCCTTGTATTCCTTTTTTTTCTACTGCCGCGTTCTTTGTTAAGTAGAAACAATTTAACTTGAGTATCATTGTTTTTGTTTTTAAGTACAACGCAGCAGAGGGAATAACATTTTCACCTTCACTGCAACCGCATGTAGGGTTTTACTACAGGAAAGAAACACAACTGAATGTTTAAAGAACAATTCCAGTATCAGGCTATGTAGCAAGGAAATTTTGTTTCCGTATTGAAGTCCAAGTCCAATTGAAGGCATTTAAACCTGACTAAAAGATTATGATAGCCAATTACAAGGTGGCTGATATATAATTCAACAAAGTAAAGCGCTATATTTTTTTAATTTTATCTTTCAAAAGCAAAAAATTTTGGAAATATCATCAAATTTTAGAATCAGTTTAGATTTGTTCGAATTGGCCAAATTTGATACGAATTATAGCCTTCAAACGACCGACAAAGCCATCACTGACTACACGAAAGTGGGTCTGCGACATTTTGACCTATTCCCGGCAAAGCGCCATCTTGAGATGACCGACACTTTGGTATTTTTTTAGTGAGAACCTTACTCTCCAAAAGTCCAACGGATTGAGATCCAGAGATTTTGATGGCCATTGTGCGATAGAAATGAAGCGAGAAACCTTATTTTTTAAGCCATTCTTGACTGACGCGTGCTGAGTGCGGTGGTGCTGAGTCCTGTTGGAATGTCCATGGCCTGCGGCCGAAATGTTTGTCTGCTTAAGGCTTCAATACTGTCTTTAAGACATTTTCCTGATAATACTCGGCATTTATTTTAACCCCACTGTCGATGAATATGAGCGTTACGGCGGCCCAAACCATTATCACCAGGCGGCGCTTGAATTCTGGTGGCCAATCGGAAGTGTAAATTTTCAGCTGACCTCTTTCACAAGTAAACCCGATCATTGTGTTTGTTCACAAACTACTCAATTTGGAATGGCTTCTCATCGAAGAAAACCAAATTCGGTAACTGGCCACTTTCCTGCAAGCGAAGTAACTATTTGGTTTTCTCCGGTTTAACTTTTTGTTGTCCATCGGTGAGCCTTTACAATTTTTGAGAACTTCAGCGGCTTTAGTCCAAGTTAATTTTTCAATAAGTGTTGCATTCGTTCTCGCGATATGTTTAGCTTACGAGCAATTTTTCTACTACTGCGGCGTGAATTTCGATCAAATCTTGCCTTCATTTTTCGGATCATTTTTTCGTCCAAAGTTGGGACGCGATACAACACTGCCAGTATCACGGTAACGAGCAATAGTACGAGAAACAAAAAATTTATTCACATTTAAATGCCGTAGGGCTCTAACGATAGCCAGTTTTGATTTTCCAGCCAAATATAAAGCAATCACACTATAACGCTTGAATTCCATCACGAATAACTTTTTTTCTGAATGTAATATGCTTTTGTAAGCTTGTAAATAATAAGTTGAACTGTCTCTGGAATAAATCTGTCAGCTGTCAGACGAGCGGTTTACAAATGAGATAACAACCTGAATTTGGTTGCAATACATATCAGCCACCCTGTATGTACGTGTACATGTAAGTTATTTATTTTTTTACATTTCATTTAAAATAAACTAATTCCTTCGGTTAATATTATAAAGGGATTTTAATCAGGATCTGAAACAGATCTCAACTGCACTATTGCGAGTTATGTTGCGATCAGGAGGAGTTCGAACTACTCCTCTGCTATTATATGGCGTTTAGTAGGTTAAGGTTAAGGGACTTCGGCTAAGTGCTTCTTCGAAATTTTGAACTCTCTGTAGAGAGTTGACATAAGGGCTCTCCATAGATTCATAAAGGCTAACAAAGTTGTAGTCAGTCTCTCTTGTGTGCTTGTGGTCCATATTTTCTTCTCCGTCTCTTATACTCTCTCTTTCCAATTGCCCGATCTCCTTCACTATCCTCTCTCTCTCTTCTCCCTTTTCTAGGACGTATTAACAATAGGCCATTTTAACCTCTGGGTTTTATACGTTGTTCCAAACGGTGTCAAACCTAACCTAACCCAATTCCTACGGTTATAATTATCTTCATTATCCACATCATCTCTTGTAGTACGAAAAATAGTTCACTTTCGGTTGTTCGTCAATAAAATGTACGATTTTTGGAAATATTTTTATCGTTTTCAAAATTTAGTTTTTCAATCGTCGAAAGCTTTTAAAGCCTAGAACCTAAATTTTTATGAGTATCCGTAATAATTTTTACAAATAGCTTTCACAAGATTTTTCTCACAGATGCTACATATTTATCTGAACGACATTTGGAATTTTGAATCATATTGCTGAAACAAGCAAGTGAACTCTAAGTTTTTATGTCACTGGAAAGTTTAATTCCCAGAGAGCAGTTTTGTCTTATACATGCCAAAAAAAAACTTAAAGTATCGTTAAAAGATTTTTAAATAAAAACCTTAAAGGTATAAGGATAGAGATGCCAATAATAGAGAATGTAGGCAGCTAAAGGGCACGTTGCTACCTCTGTAGTAGCGAGAGGAAGATGTTGCAGAGGATGTTTCTATCAAGGTACGTTACCATACTTTTACTGGATGTAAAGTAACTTATCATAGCTAGTTCCTAACCTATAAACTAAAAAGAAAATGCATGTGGAATTACACAAAACTATCTTCATATTTTTAGTGGTGTGGTAGTAAGTTTACAGTATCAGGTGTTTTCCTCTTTTTCTTGTACTCTTCTAAATATTATTTGTGAAGTGTTTCTTACTAAAATGATGATGAATATAAAATTTTTTTATATTTTGTCTTTTAATATCATAAAAGACTACATTTTTCTTACACTATCCTGCTGAAAGCACATGGGAAAATTTAATGCTAAAAGCGATATTAAATTTCTACAAAAAAAAATGTCATCTTAAGCACTAAGTAATATTCATTATACTTCAACTCAACATTGTTTAAACAGCAACATTTACAAAATAAATAAAAATAATGGGAATTTGAAGTAAATAAATTAATAAGATAGTCTGGTAACAAGTACACTCTGGCTTACTAGGGAAACTTTCAATCTATCATAACGAAAAAACGAAATGCAAACCATAACAATATTGGTCATTACAACCCTTCAGGCAGGATTACAACCTAGCTTCTAACAGAACTTATGGGGTGTGCTTGTTTTATACGTGATTATACATGGGATTTGAGAAACGTTTTTAGGGATGCTTGTACTAACCAAAAACATTTAAAATTTCATAAAATAAATAATTTTCATTAGAATCACGATGTACTAAAAACTCCAACTCTAAAGATCCTGTAGTTAAAAAAAAAACGTGAAACAATAAGCACTCGACATGTGGCATTTAATTTATTACCCTTTATTGCATTTGCACTTTAACCAACAGCAACACATGCAGTCATCCCAAGAGTATTAAAGAAACAAACTGTCGAAGAAGATAAAAAAAGAAAAGCTGAGATAAAAATAAAAGTGACAAAACCAGCAACAACTACTCATCATTTCAACTCAAGTATTCGTATTCTTCGTTAACACAATTGGCACTTGAACCTTCTTTTATGCAACCGGCATTTTTCCAACTGCTTTTGTTATCGTCCTCAGACTCAGTTCTCAGTTGGGCTTTTTTTTTTAATACTTTTAAGGAAAATATTTTTAAACAATTGCATCAATTCAAAGTAGTAGTCTCAATGGGAGAGAATCTTAAAGCAAAAATGGTTTCTTAATTAAAATGAAATGAATACGCCAGCATTAATACTTAGGTACTTACAGCGTGGCTGATATATAATACAACAAAGTAAAGCACTATATTTCTTAATTTTTTTTTTTTAAATGCTATTGTTCAAAAGCAAGAAGTGTTGGAAATAACATTAAATTTTTAAATCAGTTTATATTTGTTCGAATTGCTCACTTTTGGTACGAATTATAGCCGTCAAACGGCCGACAAAGCCACGAAAATGGCTCTGCGGTATTTTGGTCCATTCCTGGCGAAGCACCAGTCTTGAGATGGATCGACAATTTGATATTATTTTAATGAGAATCTTACTCTCCATAATGGCCGCAAAAGTCCAGCGGATTGAGATCCAGAGATTTTGATGCCCATAGTGCGGTAGAAATGAAGCGAGGAACCTCCTTTTTAAGCCATTCTTAGTTGACGTGTTGAGTGCAAGTGGTCCTGAGTCCTGTTGGAATGTCTATGTCTGCAACTGAAATGTTTGCCTGCCTAGACTTTGTCTTTAAGACATTTTCCCAATAATATTCGGCATTTATTTTGACTGCCACAGTCAGATGAATATGAGCGGGAGAGCGACCATCGGCCGTTACGACGACCCACACCATTACAATTGGCGGCACTTAAGTTCTGGTGATCAATCGCAGGTGTAAATTTTCAGCTGTCCTCTTTGGCAAGTAAACCCGATTATTTTGTTTGTTCACAAACTGCACAATTTGGAATGGCTTCTGATTGGAGAAAACCAAATTCGGTAACTGGCCACTTCGTGCAAGGGAAAGTAACTCCTTGGTTCTTTCCAGTCTAACTTTTTTTTTTGTCCATCAGTGGCCCTGCACTTTTTGGAGCTTCAATGGTTTTAGTCCAAGCTCCTTTTTCAATAAGTGTTGCATTCGTTCTCGCTATACGTGAGCTGAACACGAGGACTTTTTCTACCACTGCGACGTGGATTTCGATCAAATCTGGCCTTCACTTTTCGGATCATTTCTGGCGTTGTTACCGTTTTTTTTCGTCCACATTTTGGTCGCGATGCAACACTGCCAGTATCACGGTAACGAGCAATGGTACGAGAAGCAAAAGATTTATTCACATTTAAATGCAGGAGGGCTCTAACGATAGCCACCAGTAGTTTTCTAGCCAAATAGAAAGCAATCACTCTATCACACTTGAAATTGAAAACAAAAAATACTTTTGTAAGCTTGCAAATAATAAAATGAATTAAATCTGTCAGCTGTCAGACGAGTGGTTTACAAATGATAACAACATGACGTTGGTTGCAATACATATCCGCCACCATGTAAGAAAATTCATTTAAAATTTATTGGAATTAAGGAAACTTTCTATTGAACGTCAATGATGAGGAGTTAAATTTAATATGAAATATTTAATAAATTTATAAAAAATCACTTGAAATATGTTTTAAAATTGTATCTCGTATACTTGGTTATCTTATTGAAGCACAACCATTAATTAAACATCCCTTAACACTTTGTAAGTGTTAAAATACTCTCTAGTGTAATTAATTATAAAATTCTTAACTTGTCGTGAAACATATTGACAAAAGAGAGGAATTAATTTCATTAGAAATTTTAAGGAAAGAAGACACAATCGACACAAAATATTTAAATAAAATTTAATTTTTTGTTTTTTTTTTTTTTTTATTTTATTGCTTGAATCTTCGAATTTGGTTTTAAAAACGAAAATGAAAAAAAAGATCTTAAGGTTTGTTTTTATAACGTTTTTAATTTTATTCTATCAAAGAATAACGTCTGTTTACTACCGTTTAAAGTGTTGCATAAGTATTTTAAGTTAAAAAAAGAAAGGTAAACCTGACCTTTTTTGTAACATATAATACGTACATTCATACATACTTGGTCATTGCAACCCTTCAGTCAAGATTATTGACCTAGTTTCTTACACTACTTCTGTTGTGTGTGTTAATTTTATACATAATTGGCGGAACGTACAGTTTAAAGTCGACTCAGAATGTCAGATTTTTGAGAAACTCTTCATAGCGGTTATATTTATTGCCGGAATTTTTGCCAGAAATCTGCTAAAAGGAAATCGGCAAAAAAAATACTTTTTGTATTTTTTTATTTTGATATCTGGCCTGGTACTCGAACCCTAGCTTTTCGCCTAATAAGCCAGCACACTACCTATTAGCATATTATTTCATTCGGGTAGCCGAATCATTTTTTGTGCAGTATTTCGTTGATATCGGGTAGTATTTTACCAATGGCATTACGAAATTTGGCGTTCAAATGCTCAGTTGTATTTGGTTTGTTGGTATAACACATTTCTCTAATGGCGCCCCACCACAAATTGTCCAACGTGTCAAATTGAAGCTTCTTGGCGGTCAACTGGCATCATCATATCGGCTAATTAAAATTGCCATGAAACGTTTGGCGCAATAAAACGATTGTAGCAGGAGATATGTCCCAAGTTGCATCATCCTGTTAAAATCAAACATTATTCATATCAATGACACGAAAAGCGGGCACAAAAAATCCGGTTATCATGGTACGATAGGTGTTTCCATTGACGGTGATGGTTGCTGAGTTCTCATTTTCAAAAAAGTATGAGCCAATGATGCCTTCGCTTCAAAAGCTACTTCAAACATTCACTCGTAATAGGCACATTGGCTTACTGAAACCCAGTGTGGCTTTTTTGGGCCATAAATATGACAATATTGCTTATTAAATTACCCAGCTATAAACTCCATCCAAAATAATAATTTTTAATTTTAATAATAATTTTTTATTGGTAAAATCGACATCATCATGCAGTTTCTTGTTGGCCTAATAAATACCAAAGTTTCTGAAGCGTGAATTGATTCAGTTTTGAATTTTCTGACAGATATAACTGATGGTTTAAATTTAAACCGTTAGATGTAGGGTTGCCAATCGGGAAATCCTGAAACTCGAAATCCCGGGATTTTCGTGATTTACACAATCCCGGCAGCGTATGTTTACAACTAAATTCGTTCAAGCCTTTTAGATCACATGTTAGATGCTTTAATCTTTTTTTTTGTTGGAATCCAAATAATTTTCTTATTTTTTCTAATACAATTGCATATGTGTAAACAATTTTTATTTTTAATATTTTATACTTTTTTTTGTTACTTTTTATCTTGCTGTTTTAAAATTTTATTTTTAATGACATATAATTCTGATATTTGCCATGAAAAGTTTCTCAAAAATCTGTCGTTCGGTGTCGACTATAAACTGTAGGTCCTACTACTTATGTATAAAAATTAATACACACAACATAAGTAGTGTGAGAAACTAGGTCAATAATCCTGACTGAAGGGTTGTATTGACCAATTATGTATGTATATAATTCTGATGTTCACACATAATTGGAATACAAATGATTTCGTTAACGAATTATTTTTGTTATTAAGAGAAAATCCCGATTTTTTCCTATAATTTTTCGGGATTTTTGAATCCCGAATTATCCCGAAATATCCCGGGATTTCAGGATCGGGATTCACAAAATCCCGAATCCCGGTATTTTTAAAAATCGATCCCGTTTGGCATCCCTAGTTATATGGCCTACCCGATAACAGCAACAACAAAGTATTCCATTAGTTGTTTGTTATTTTTTGTTGCTTTCTAGTAAAATTTAATTAAATTTATTTCGTAGGAAATACCCATGCATCATGCCTTCAATTATTTACAACACATTCAGGTAGCAAAGAAAAGCACTTACACGTAAGTAAGTAAAGTAATCGTACCTAGGGTAACCATTTATACAAATGGAATGCAATATTGATATGCATTCATTGCTTCTGTTCCCATCTAACGCTCTTTCTACCATCACAAACCAACACATTTGACTTACGCATAAATAAGTGATGTATGAAGCAGAAAGTGTTCAAAATAAACTCGACTAAAGATACTGGGAAATGTAATTTAATTCTTAACATGCAGAGAACAAGCAATAAACATATTTTAACACATACACTCACACAATCACTCACACAATCACTCACATATTTACCTACAGTTATTAACGTTTAAAATAAATGCATTCTTACATTTTTTTCCTAGTTAGTGAGAGACTGTAATATTACATCTCTAATATTTAATGCATCATACATACAAAGAGTTTAAAGCATGAACAAAAACATACTACGAGCTAGTCTCCGTGATGAGAACAGCATGAGACTTCAAAGAGACTTCAAAAAAGTAAAGAGAATGATAAAAACCTCTTTCAATTACATTGCTAACATAGGCATACATGCACAATCACTGGGAAATCATTTTTTATTAGAAACTGAATCTCATTGAATCATGAAAATTAATTGCATTAGTCAGTATTTCAATATTTGTATTCTCTATTTAATAAAGCAACTGAAGGGCGAAAGTGCTTATTAATGATGCTAGGGGTGAGCAACTCTATTCATTCATTGGACCATAGTGTTAATGTGGCTGGTATTTCACTGTTACATCGCAACTCAAATGGATTTTGCTCTATCGAGATAAAGAAACTTGTTACCGAAAATCGTAGCACCCGTCTCGCTCTTAGGGCACATATGTTTATGGTGGATTATCTGTACATTGCATTGCAGACAGAAAGCATTCATTATGTGGAACTCTCTAACTGCAGAGGCGTTTCCTGCCATTTACAAGCTGAAAGGATTCAAATATACTAAATGTCCATAACCACTACTCCCTTCGTCCTCTTTGGCATAACTTTTTTTTCTTAATTCCAACACAACATGTTTAATGATTAGGGGTCATTCCCGAAGTTATAGTATATCTGTGGCAGGTATAATCAATTAAAATAATAGGATTTTTACATAAGTATTTAGATAACTATACTCCTGGCATTTGTGGCGCTCAGTCTCTGTGCTGCGCTTACAGTCACTAGCATGACTTGTTACAGTTCTAAGATCTTTTATCTTGATCGTCACCATACTTATAATTCATTTGAACCGGATTTTTAAGATAACATGCAGCCATACATACATAATTGGTCATTACAACCCTTTAGTCAGGATTTCGAACTCGCTTCTCACACTATTTATGTTGTGTGTATGAATTTTATAGACGAGTAGTGAAACCTAAAGTTTAATGTCGGCTCCGAATGAGAGATTTTTAATAAATTTCTCAAGTCAATTTTATTTACTCTCAAAGTCTTTATCGTATGATTTCAAAGTAGAGCTTGAGGCTTGTAGCATTGAGAGCCAATTGCATAACAGTTTCCATTAATATATGGAACAGAATACAGTTACATCTTAGTTACTATATTGCTCTTTATAAAACTGAAAAGACCCACAAAAGATTAGAGGTTTACAATGATTGAAGACGAGTCATCATTTTTCGTAGCATGGAGAGATTAGCAATGAATCGTTTTTCCGCTACTCATAAGCACTCATGCAATTTTGAGTATTAGTGAATCAACAAAATTGAAATTCAACTACTCTGATTCATTCGTACTCCCTACAACATTGATTTATAAGTATAATTAGCAATGAGTATGAGTACAACGTTGACATCAAACTTGCAACATTCGAAATATGTTTGATTCATACGCCTACTCATTCTGATTCATAAAATTAGAAAAATACTTATAATACTTATAAATCAATCGAGTGATTCGAATCATTTATCAAAATTTACAGTCTTTATTGTTGTTGTTGCATATACAAACAAAGAAGAAAGGAAAGACAAAGACAGCAAGCAAAACAGAAACACAATCTCCTTGTGAGTGTTGCAGTGTTCGTACGTGAATCATACTTATTTTGTGCTTCGTGTAAATGTTAAGTTGAGACGAGTCGAAGTCAATAACATCATGCGTATTGTTAAGTATGTATACGACAAGTACTTCCACCTTTGCGTATGAGTAGTATGAGTATGATATCAAAATAAGTATGAATGCTTATAAGTGTCAGAAATTATAAGTATGACTTGAACCTACTTATCGTGTAAACGTAAAGTAGAGACGAGTCAAAGTCAATAACATCATGGGTATTATTAAGTATGAATACGACGACAGTCTTCCAACTTGAGTATGAATAGTATAAGTATCATATGAAATAGTATGAATGCGTATATTATCTGAAATTATAAGTATACTCGAACCTACTCATCGTTATTGAATAGCTATTGCTATCTTTAGTAATACTAGTACGTATAGCTTGATTGGAACGAGGATGATAATTTTATTTCTAAAAAACAAATGAACAAAATTGCTTTCATACATTGAGGTATTTGTGTTTGGTACATATTTTATTTAGCTGAAGTTATAAGTATGACTCGAATCTACTTATCCTTTTGCTAAATACCCTAAAAGATCATAAAAACCTATTATGCTCAGACAAGTAATTCTGTTTTTAGAAAGTATTTTATTTTTAATACTTCTTACGGATGAGATATTGCAAAAGTTTGTATGAATTAAACGTATAAGAGAAGCCATCGAAAGTGACAAAAAATAACTAAAAAATTAAGTACGATTTTGATGTGCGTCAATTAGTAGACGTATGAGCAATATTTTATGATTAACATAACAATCATACGCCCTGATGTACGCATTGCTTAATTTTAATGAAAATAAAATTATTTCTCTTACTATTTATTTGAACTATTTTATAATTTAGTTTAACTACATATGAAACGTAAAATTAAACTTTTAACACGTCTTCATTGGAAAGGCAATTATTTAAATGTACAACACAAATAAAGTTCACAAATTAACACTCTATTAATTTATTAAATAGACCTAGATAAGAGAAAAAAGGAAAATAGAAGTTTACATTTTTGTTTTTTTGTATTTGTATATACTATATGCGTGTAACAAAATAAGAACTAAGAACTTGCTCGTCTCTCTCTCTCTCTCTTCCCTCTTCGTATATATTAGCTTAATGAGAAATTGTGTACATTTTTTGCCCAAAGGATAGCTTAACTTAATTAAGGTATTATAACACGCCGAAAGAAATAACTACTAACACAAATGTACAACTACAATTGTACACATACAAGGACATAAATTCTATAACATACAAGGAAATCTACTTCTGGTCGGATAAAACATACTCCACTATTTCCAGACACAACTACGTTTGGCTTAACAAATCCTTTCTAAAACTCAAGATGAATTTTAAAATGTACGTACATAGCACAAAGTATAAATGTTTGCCCTTCTCCTTTTTATTCTCTTAATCAGTTTGAGTTTAAAAGGAAATAATGAAAATTACTGTCTGTTCAAGTTTTTCCCTGTGAATTTAATAGAGCCAAAGGATTTCAATGAGTTAAAGTCAAACGGCAGATTAATGTTTACGAAGCCTGCATGTGAAATGAGTTTAATGAGTTTAAGATACCCAACGGATTTTTAAGGTCAAAAAGCTTTGGCTACCAGCAAACATCATGCACACAAAAACACGTTTAACGTAGTCTTTATGACAAATGTAAGTATTACAAGGCAAAAAGAAAGTAAGATAAGCTTAACAATAAAGTCTATTTGGTTTAATTACACCTTCACTGGCAATTCATTCTTTCTGCATTTCTATTCTTACCTGTTTAAGATACTTGGCAGAGGTTCATCTTGAACACGAGTTGGTGATATTTACCTCCTTACCCCTTTCGGCCGCATTTAAATTTATTTGTTGCTACCAAGAAAATCACTTATTTTTTCCATACAATAGTGAAGAGCGGGTATTTCCGCCTTTTTATCGTTAAATGACGGGAATTCCCGCGATGACTGCAGTAAATATTTTACCACAATAGCAACTCTGAATTTGTACAAAGAATAACAGAAATCAGATCTTACAGTTAAAATACTTGTTTCAGTATCATCGGGGATTCCCATCATTAGTTTAATTAAAGAACAATGAATGACGGGAATTCCCGAATAACTGCTGAAACTTACATAATTGGCCATTACAACCCTTCAGTCAGGATTACGACCTAGCTTCTCACACCACTTATGTTGTGTGCGTTAATTTTATACATGAGTGGCGGGACCTACAGTTTAAAGTCGACTCCGAACGACAGATTTTTGAGAAGCTTTTCATGGCAATTTTTACTCTCAGAGTCTTTGCCAGAAATCTACTGAGAGGAAGTCGCCGAAGAAATATTTTTCGTTTTGATGTCTGAGCTGGGATTCGAATTCGGTCCTTTCGTCTAATAAGCCAACACACTACCCACTACCCACCTACATACAAACAAACACTAATTTTTATATATATAGACTATGGGAGGTGCCACGCCCACATACCCAATAAATATTTAATATCGCATATCTCATAAACTGCAACAGCTAAAGTCCGCAAATTTTGTATGATGAATTTGACGTATATATGAACAAAATTGGCGGATTGGCTATAGTGGGCGTGTCATATTTAAAATTTAATCTTTGTTTGTATGTACCTTATTGAATCGTAAACTATGCATTTGATCATGTTATGATCTTTAGAAAAGTTGTTGAGCATGACCCAGAGTAGGTTTCTAAGCTGATATGACTAATTTCCGGCCACTGAAAATTATGTAAAATCAATTGGATCGTAAATTGTGCCTTTAATCATATTATGATCTTTAGCAAAGTTTTTGCGCATGAGCCGATGAAGATTTCTTAGTTGGTATGACCAATATCCGATAGGTGGCGCCACTGAAAATTACTTAAAATCAATTAGATCTTAAACTGTGCATTTGATTATGTTATGATCTTTAGCAAACTTGTTGCGCATGAGCATGACTAAGATTTCTAAGTTGGTATGACCAATTTCTAATAGGTGGTGCCACTGAAAATTACTCAAAATTAATTAAATCTTAAACTGTGCATGCTTTAACAAAGTTTTTACGTATGAGTCGAAGGAGATTGGTGCGATTAATTTCCGATGGATGCCATCACTGAAAATTATTCAAAATTAATGACTAGCAATTGGTTGACTTACACCTTAAGCGCGGAAGAAAATAGCATTACAAGCCTCAGGATCAGACGAGCACTGTGGCAAGAAAATCTTCGAGTATATGCAGGTAACACCCGTTCACGTGAACTACTTTAACAACGAGAAGTGGGATTAGAAACTGATCGAATGCGTACTACTCAGATCCGTTCATCTGAATCATCAGGACAACGGGAAACAAAATCAATAAAATGAATCAAAATAATTGGACATTTGTGTAATGCCTTTCCTTCAAATTTATTTTAGTTGGGGGCGCAGCAACACGTACAGGGTACATCTAGTAAAATACAAAAATTCGAAAAGCAAATGACAATAAGCAATACATATATGTACTTTCGTTTCAAAATTCTTTATCCATTCTAATAACTAAAAAAAAACGTATTTCTTAGGCGATTTCCTCTCAGCAGAATTCTGGCAAAAACTCTGAGAGTAAATAAACCTGCCATGAAAAAGATTCTCAGAAATCGATCGTTCAGAGACGACTGTAGGACCCGCCACTTACGTATAAAATTAACGCACACAACATGAGTGGTGCGAAAAGCTAGGCCGTAATCTTGACTGAAGGATTGTAATGCCCAATTATCTGGTCTGACGTTTGAACCCAGCACTTACGTTTAATAAGCCAACGCACTAGCCATTACTTACTAGACTACATCTACTTCAAAATGTTTATGTGTATACTTTCTCTTTTCTTAATAATCCCCTTTAATTTCCTCGGCACACCTGGTGCCGGAACTAAGTATGTCATTGAGATATATCAATCAATCGATCTTTGCACTTTGCACTGAATAATAAATTAACTGCTCAGTTAAATGTTATTATTACCTTCCTGTTACTCATTTTTATTATTTTTTTTTGTTTGCTACTACATTCAATACAATCAATAAAAACTGTCAGATTTTCTTACATTTTGGCAATAAAATAATATTCAATTATGACACTTTTTATGGCATCAACGAAATTGTTGCTGGAAAAATATATTTCTGATGACATATTAACTAAAAAAAAAAAAAATTATATCATGGTTATGAATTTCACTAAAGCATACATATTTTATTTAATCTTCTTAATGCTACAAATGCATATTGAAATAATTTTTTCACTTTTTTAAGCATTTATTTCACACTTGTATGAGCAGAACACAATTGCAACCGATTTGTAGTTCCACCATGATTTTATTGCCGCAGCATTATAAAACAAAATAATTCTTTTTTTTATTGTACGTCAACGCCTTTCAATTGTGTATTTGTATATGTGTATGTGTATGTATTTGAAATGACTTTATTTATCGGTTTTTATAATGCCATGTATTCACGTAAGCGACAGCCTTACTAAGTGAATAAAATTTCCACATTTCCACCGGTAGTGTTGCCATTATTTACGCCAAGCACAATGAGGTTGCAAATTGCTTGACTACTGTAGTTCAAAACGAAATGTGAACAAAAAGAATGAGAAAAAAACTAAGAAAACAAAAAAATGCTTTAAAATTGAATATATTTATATTTACAAACATACATATCTGTGAGGTAATGATAAATATTCAATAAGAATTTTGATTTTATACATACTAGGGATGCCAAACGTAAATCCCGATCTCGAAATCCCGAGATATTTTGGGATACACAAATCCCGAAAACTCAGAGCACGTTCCTTGTAGAAATACCAAACGGGATCGATTTTTAAAAATGCCGGGATTCGGGATTTACAAAATCCCGAGATAATTCGGAAAATTAACCTGAAAATCGCGATTTAATATTAATAGTAAAAATGTTTTGATAAAAAATCATTTGTATTCCAATTACGTATATCAGAATTATAAATCATTAAAAATAAAATATAAAAACATCAAGACAAAAGGTAACAAAGAAGCATAAATTAACAAAAATAAAAATTATTCATACATATGCTGCAAATGCATTAGTTTTAAGAAAATTATTTAAATTATCTAACATGTTATCTGATACCCTGCCTTTGAAAAACACTTCTCACAATCAACATTTGTTGTTAAAATTGTTCCAATATAACTATATGCAGCTTGTAAATATTCACCTTTACCACCTCCTGATGTAAACAAATCTATTTCTTTGAATAGTGGAGTATCTAAATCATGTACCCTATTAACTCGCATTATAGGTTTGTTGCATTTTTCGGTGGCATCAAATAACTTTTTAGCATTGGAAGTAGGGTTTTCCTTATCTGAGATGGTATTATCGAAGTCGAGTGCTATAGAATTTTTTCACGACCTTTTGAAGGGTCAAAATACATATGAATTCACAGTCCCGAAAATCCCGACTAAAGTTTTTAAAAATCCCGGAATTCGGGACTTGAGAATCTCGAAAATACCGGGATTTTGGGATTCAGGATTTCCCGATTAGCATTCCTAATACATACTCTTTGCATAAGCAATAACAATCAATAGACAATTATTTGACAGATCCTTATAACAGATCTTCAATCACACAGCTTATTTACACAATATTGAGTGAACATCACTAACTTATTCGCCTGCTTTGATTTCCCTTTTATACGTCAGGGTGAACAGTTTAATGAAAGTACTTGAAGACGAATGTTCGCGACTTCGTCATCTCGAATTTTCTATAAATTGCTGCTAACATTTATTTATACATAATTGGTCATTACAACCCTTCAGTTAGGATTATTGACCTAGTTTCTCACACAACTTATGTTGTGGGTGTTAATTTTTATACACAAGTGGCGGGACCTACAGTTTAAAGTCGACACCGAACGACAAATTTTTGAGAGACTTTTCATAGCAATTTTATTTACTCTTAAGAGTTTTTACCAGAAATCTACTGAAAGGAAATCACCGAAAAAATACTTTTTGTATTTTTTTTATTATGATGTCTGGCCTGGGACTAGAGCCCCCTGACTTTACCTCTAATAAGCCAACACACTACCTACTAGGTTACGGCGACTTCATTTATTTCTATTTTGTTTAAATTTATTCTTGTAATGTTGTTTGTGAATTTTTGTTTACTTTTTTGCCATTCTTTATGCTAGTGTTTGTTGTTATATTTTTGTTTACCATTTTTATATGCTGGTGTTTGCTATTTGTATTAAGCATTGCGATAATTTGTAAACAAAATCACTGTTTTTGTAGCTTTTAATTTGAATGTTAAATGATGTAAAAACATAAAACTAGATTTTTTCCATTTTCATAAAATGGCATAATTTCTTCCCACTTAACACTAAACCTGCCGATACTTCATGTATTCCTATTCCTACCAAAGGGGGTCAAATGACCCCTTGCGGTATTTAAGGTAGATTAGATATATTTCTCGGTAAAAAAAAAAGATTAGCATGAGAGGAGTAAATCTTGGAAAAAACATTCGATCTATTTTGTAATAAAAGTCGTAAAGGCAAAATGGGTCATTTGACCCGTCCATGGTTGGTTTAGTGTTAACACTAAATGAATGAATTCATTTTATTTTATTTTTCTTACAACCTTATTTTGACATTACAATAGTTTATTCAGGATGATAACCCAGCTGCTTACACAATCCACATTGTGTATATTTTAATTTCGTCTACAAATAGAGGACCTACAGTCTATCATTGGCTTCGAACGATAGATTTTGCACAATTTTTAATAGCTCTTTCTACTTCTCTATACTTTTAGCAAACGTCTATTGGTGGACGCTGTTTTTAAAAGTGTTGTTTGAACTCTTACGACTTTTTCTAGCCGGCCAACACGCTAAGTACTGGACTATCGCATCTTAACAGAATTCCAAATAAAAAAAAAAATTGTTTAAATCATTCAAATTAATAGAAACGTATGTGCAGAGTAACTCAATTAATTAATTTGCTGAACGTCAAACATTCTACAGAAATTTAATCCAAACAGATTTCACATACTGTTCATGCACTTTTAAAACTTTAAATGAAATGAAGTGATACCATGATAATGCACATAAAAATGAACTTTTTTTTTAATTAAATAACTGAAACTCGAACTCCAAATAATTTTTTCGTTTTTTTTTTTTTTTATTTTCAATTTTGTTGTGTTAATTATTTCAGTTCGTTTTTATGAGTTTTGTTATTTCAACTCCATACCAATGGTCTTATATTTTTCATTGGAATAGAATATTCATTTATACCTTTACATGAATAAATCTGAGAACTTTTGCTTACACATACACACTACTATACCCAGTAAGCATTTCGTTGTTATTTTTTGTGGAGAATGGAATAAAAATACGGTTTGAATTTTTTCTAAATTTATTCCTTGGCTGTGAAGTACCGCAGCTGTACTCATAGTACCTCCTTCGATCGGATCAATTTTTGTGCACTTTTTTGTAATGTATTGGGTCATATCTCGAATGTTCGCTTTCAAATGCTCAATTTTCTTTGGTTTGTCAGCATAACACTTTAATTCAAGGGCCTCCCACAGAAGATAGGCTAACGGTGTCAAATTTGCAGATTCTTGGCATCACCATTTTGGATAATTAAATGGTCATCAAACATTTTACATAATAAATCATTTGTAGTAGGAGATGTATGGGAACTTGCACTGTCCTGCTGAAATCAAATATCGTTAACACTAATATCGGTAATCATATTGAAATAGGTGTCTCCCTTGGCTGTAATAGTTGCACCGTCTTCATTTTCAAAGGAATATAGAACAATAATGCCTCCAGTGGCTCATAAAAAGCGCTTTTACTTTTATAAGATCACGAGTGGGGTTCATACATTGTGCAGTTTCTCGTTGGCCGATCTAACGAAGTGAAAACTAAGTGTAAGTATTAAATTCACGGTAGGCAATATACTGAATTTTGTGACAATAAAATGAAACAAATATTGCCAGATTCGAAATAATAAAATTAAAATTAAGGGCCCACTGCAATGCAATATCAATTATCCTTCAAGGTTTTAATTATTCTTAAAATGTTTTATTAATTGTGAGTTTTTAAACATTTCTTGTATTGCCAGCGAACTCCTGCATGACATAGAGCACATCTAAATTGCTTTTGCAAATTTTTGGGCTAGTGGCCTATACCATCTTGGGGTCACCCTAAGACCAATGATGATGAAAGTCGAGCTTTAGTTTGGACGTTTTGACGTAAATAGTACCCTGCAATTAAACGTCGTAATAAGTCACAATAACCGCCAAGCATTTGCAATGGCCATATCATATTATATAGGTAAACAATGCCCACCACCATTTCTTATAACGAATGGCAATTCTGTAGAGTGCAATAGACCGGTCCAGCTCATCTACTCCTCCCGTATGTTTGTTATACGACTGAAACTCTTTTAGTATATTGACATAAAATTTTTGTCGTTGTGAAGAATACCAACGTCATAGTTGGTTGCCTTTGTACAGACGCTATTGTCTTTCCATTTCACCAAAAGAATTTCATTTCGTTCTTTTTTCATTTCTTTCGAAATTCGTTATTGACACTTTTTGATTCTATTCTCTCTAATTGTTCCAGTCGCACGAAATCCTTTCCTTTGAGATCCACCAAGAGACTATAGCTATTAAAAAAAAGTTATCAAAAAATACTTCATACGATGCTGAGTTAGTTTCCATTTTCTCAAGCACCCTAAGGGATCAGTAGAAATTTCCTCCGATTTTCCACAATAAAAATCGAAAATGTATCAATATCCAGCGGAACCAGCTGCTATCCAGTTCTTAGAACTAAATCGTACTTGGTTTAGAACCAAATCGTACGTTGCATATGAATGTGTTACTACGTTACTACAAATGTTAGTGGGTACATACATTGAATTGTATACATGTGTGCATGTATACATTTGATGCTAATTTTTGTTTACATTTTCAGTTTTGTTAGTCAGATGACGTAGAGAAATTAAAATATTTGTTTTGATTTCCCTTCAAACAAATACACTTGCATACACAGATAGATAACGAAGGTAGCATGCATACATACATAGAAATAGAGTTTCATAATGTAAACCAATATTGTATGTGTGCGTGTGTGATAACTCATTGATGATAAATGATACTTCATCGTATCGTTATGAAATTTTTAGTATAAAACTATGATTATATGCAAATAAAATGTGTGTGTGTGTGTGTTTGATATTTATAAATTTTTGTTTTTCCAGAACTTTTATAAAATTTGGTTTGCATTTCGCTGCCAGAGAATTTTCTGTTTGTTTTTATAATTTTCACTATGAGATTTCCAGGTTCGCTCTCATGATGCTGTTTTTTTATTTTTTTGCGAATTATAATTTCCAATAATATTTTTGTTTTTTAGTTAGTGTTGTAACTGGTAAAATATTCATATTTTTTCATATTCAAAAAGATTATTTTACGTAATGAAAAATAGGTTGTATACGAAATAGTACAAGATTAAAGTAATCTTATATAATACTTTATGCAGTTTACAAAATCGGAGCAAAATTGTAATGGTTTCAGCTAAAAGACTTCTGATATAATAATTTTCAAAAAACTTTTATAATTTTTTAATGTACCCAACTTCATCTTGAGTGCGTAAAGTTTTTCCAAGAGTGTCGGGACCTGAAGTTTAAAGTCGTCTTCGAACGACAGATTTATTTGAAAATTTTCATGGGATTTTTATTTACTTTCAGAGTTTTTGTCCGAAATCTACTGAGAAGCAATCGTCGAAGAAATATTTCTATATATTTCGTTTTGTTGGAGATGAATAACCCTGGTGTTGAACAGTTGCTTCTCGGTTAATAGGCCCTGTCCAATGAAAACTAAATGGCATTATCATAAGGCTGAGTTTTATTTTAATGTGTTAAAGTCCCGTACAAAGTGTTTCGATTGATTTCATACATACATAATTGGTCATTAGAACCCATCAGTCAGGATTATTGACCTAGTTTCTCACACCACTTATGATGTGTGTGTTAATTTTATACATGAGTAGCGTGACCTACAGTTTAAAGCCGAATCCGTGGATTTTGTTTTGATGTCTGTCCTGGGACTCGAACCCTGGCTCCTACGTCTAATAAGCCAACACACTACCTACTAGACCACGGCGACTTCAACTTCGATTGATTTCACCTCTTTAAAAAGGGCTTATTGTACTAATTTTGATTTGTTTGCTCTGCTGTCGTGAGTAAAAAGATTTCCCGCCTAATATCGTGTGAGTCATCTATTAGTTGAAGTCGCCGTAGTCTAGTAGGTATCATGCTGACTTATTAGACGTAAAGCCAGGGTTCAAGTTCCAGGCCAGAAATCAAAATAAAATACAAAAAAAGTATTTTTTCGGCGATTTCTTCTCAATAGATTTCTGACAAAAAATCTGAGAGTAAGTCAAATTGCCATGAAAAGTTTCTCAAAAATCTATCGTTCGGAGTCGACTTTAAACTGTAGGTCTCACCACTTGTGTATAAAATAAATACACACAACATAAGCAGTGTGAGAAACTAGGTGAATAATCCTGACTGAAGGGTTGTAATGAGCAATTATGTATGTATGTATGCATCTATCAGCTTAAATTTGAATCATCAGTTATTTTGAATCTGGCAATATTTATGAAATCCTATTCTGTCACTAAATTCAGTACATTAGCTCCACTAAACTTTATTTATCGATTTATTGGAATAGATGTTGGTCAAATTTTGGAAAAAAAAAATTGATTGTATTTTATTGATGTAATTTTCATCAAATGGCCGCCTCGGCTGCCCATGCAGTAGTCTACACGATCGCCCCTATTTTTAAGCACATTATCGATAGTGTACATCGGCCCAAGTTAAACGAATTTTTGTTCACAAAAATTGAAGAGGAGGATATTGGCAACATTTGGTTTTAATAGGACGGCGCGACGTGCCACATAGCCGAAGCTACACTCGATGTTTTCGGCCTGTTTTTGAAGATTGCATTATCAGTCGCAAAGCTGGTGTCGACTGGCCACCTCAGAGCTGCAATTTGGTACCGTTGAACTACTATTTGTGAGCTGCCGTCAAAGGTAAGCGTTGCGCCGACAAGCCAGAGAAAATTGATGCTTTAAAGAACAATATTCGTGCTTATAATAAGCTTCAAAATTGAACCGATCGTTGCCATGCATCCGAGGCAGCCATTTGAATTAAATTATAGTCCATTATTAACCGAAAGGATTGTACTTTCAAATAAAAAAAGATATTTGAATAAATGTTCAGTAATTATTTCCAAAAACAATAAAGTTATTTGGCGGAACCTTTAGCACGTAGAACTAAAAATGAAAAACAGAAAAGAACATATTCATAGTGTCATCATAATTTATTGAAATATTCGGGATACCACAGGTATTCGCAAAATAATAGAATGATTAAATCGATTTTGTAAGAGTAGAAATTATTTGACAACAACGATACGTTATTGCTAAAAAGTTTTGTTCTGCTTAAATGATAAAACTTAATATGTGTGCTATATTGTTGCTCACAAGTTTATGTATTCACGTGGGATTGCTTTGATGTAAAACTATGTTATTTAAAATAAAATGACAAATAGTATTCAGCATTCTACGTATTATTCTTCGATGATTTTAATATTTCCCTTTGGATTTTCTACATTTGCTGAATATAACAAAAGCAAATATGACCTTCCATGCTTCTATTATTTTTTATTTATTTTTTACATTGATAAAATAAAAATAAGTGAACAAAAAAACAGAAATAATATTTTGAAAAAATACTTTTAAAGTCAACGGGGTTGCGATTGTATTATTGTGAGTGTGTATGTAGAAACATTTTAGTTGCAAATGTGGTGGTACCACTCATAAAAATGGTCGAAGTACAATAATGGTCGTCATTGGAACACCAATATCTAACATCCCGTCTGTATGCAAACGAATGCTCTCCAAAGTATTAAAAATATCTTTCAACCAATCGATGGATGCATAAAGTTGGCTTGAATTTCATTCAAGCGTTACACAGCTCCGCAAATCACAAATTTCCAGTAAAACGACATCTACAAAGAGGACACCTACAACCACGAATGCGAACATAAACTTCCTTGAAAGAATAATTTTTCCAAAAAATTAAAAATAAAAATGGTAATGGTTGTCGGAAAATACAGTGGTTTAGTGATGGAAAAGTGGTAACAACGCTAAAAAAGCACAGTCGTAAAAATGACAAACTAAAAAAACAAAAATCACAAAAGAGTCTTTAGAAATACAACCGAAACAAAAGGCCATTCATGTGTAAATTGAACACACACAACATGGGTGGTGTTCTTAAACCTATATAGGTCGTAACGCTAACTGAAGGATTTATGTATGTAAATAAAAAAGTATGCACATCTGTTTTATATTTTTATAGGGATAAAATAGTTCCAAGATAGCTGTATGCAGCGTATAAATATTCGCCTCTACCACTTTCTGATGTAAATAAATCTATTTCTTTAGACAGTTGAGTATCCAAATCGGTTACCCAACTAATTCGTTTTATAGGGCTTTTGCATTCTTCGATGCCATCAAATAATTTTTTATCAGTGGAAGTAGGGTTTTCTTCATCTGAAACGCTATTATCGAAGTCAAGTGAACTTTTTTCAGGACCTTTTGTAGGGTCAAAATACATATGAATTCACAGTGCCGAAAATACCGAAAAATCTCGGGACAAGTTTTTAAAAATCGGAATTTCGAGATTCGGGATCCCGATTGGCATCCCTAGTTCCTTGTCATTGTAGTGCGCTCATCGGACAATCTGGGAACATCGTTATGACCCCAAAATTCGATAATAATTTGACAATGACAAATCGTTGGTTTTAAAACATTACCTTCAGATTCAATTGAAAGTCTACGATCGTTTTTTCTTCGGGTTCCAAAAGACACCAAGTATTTCTAAGTAATTCTATAGGTGGAAATATCGATTTATTATTTTAGATTAAGAAACAAAAATTAAGAAAGTTTTATAAATTAAGTAAGTAATGGTTAGGCTATTCGATAGTTAGCAAATTATATGAAATTCCTTTTCTATTACCAAGAAATAAATAAATATTTACGACCCAGTGAAATTTTTTATGTAGCAATGAACGTTTGAATTTGTACTAAAGAGTTACATTAATTGAGTATGAGAAATTTATACAGAAATTTTTAAAACTATTTTCTCTTTTTAGTACTTTCAGCACCCCTAAAAATGTATTATGAACTTCGTATTCGTGTGCAGCATACGAGAGAATGTTCTCTCTGTAGATTTAAATGACCAGAAGCCTTGTATACCAGCACAATTCAATACATATACATTGAGCGACGAGAGAAGAAAACAAAAATGGACACATTATTACTTCTGTCAATATGGCACAACATTTGCTGTAGTGACTGCTCTGCTATATTTGAACGGGTTTTTCGTGTCCTTCATCTCTTCGTTTGTTTCAAAAGCATAGACAACAAAAAGGAACATTCGCTGTATTTTGAGCATATTCTATGGGTTTTACGACACAATACAATCAAATATAATTGGAGCATGTTTGCGTGTGTGTGTGTGTGTGTGCGTGTGGGTGGAAGAGTATATGTTGGGTTGTTTAGTACAAATATGAGGCTGTTGATGGTTTAATCAGCGACAGCAGCATCGTTCTAAGCGCTGCAAAAATAAAAACACGAAGAACTCTCGTTTTGGCATTTGAAAACATTAAATTTATAGAATACTTTTAGTACTTATTAGAACGTATACTGTAACGGTTGCTTTTTAATACATGAAAAAAAAATCTAAAGAAATATATAAACGGGTAAAAATGTGTTTTGATTTGGAATACAAAAAACTTAAATAAAAGATTACTAGAAGGATAAGACGTAAAATAAAATGCATATGAAAAGAGTGTTTCTACAGTATTAAAGCCTGTGAATGAGAGAATTATATTATTACTGTCTACTACTACAACTACTATTACTACTACTACTAGATAGTAAGGTTAAAAACTAAATAAAACTTGTCAAAGGAAATGCCCCTAAAAATTAAGGCATGAATGGTAATTTTAGCAAAAGTATCTGGAAAAGAAATTCCCGCCTTAAAGTGGAAATATGAGACCTTAATAACGGCAAAAAAAAATTATATAAATAATATCACACCGTGCCACAATTTTATAAGAAAATCAAAGCATTATAACAAAAAAAAAATAAAAAACAACAGTGTTTACATTAACGTTTCTTTATGACAATTAAAGCTCCTTTCAAATGATGATATTCTATCTTGTTTTTATTTCTATTTTCTTATAAGTGAGTCTGTCATGACATTATGGGTTTTGAGTATAACCATCAAGCCGAAACCTAAAAGGATTAAATAAACATGCACAGGTAAGTTATTATAACCGCGTTCTGAAAAAAATAATATGGTGTGGTTCGTTGATTCCACTACTCATGTATTATAAAATTAACACACACAATAAGTGTGAGAAGCTAGGTCGTAATCCAAACTGAAGGGTTGTAATGACCAATTATGCAACCATGCAACAATAAACGCAAGCATTGAAATTGTTTAGAAAAATTGTGTAAAAAATTAATGCCCTCTTCGCTCATTTTATGATCACCATAGTCCAACTACCAAGGGGTTTATTGTCTATGTGAAGAATAAATTCGTGTCCAATAATTCAACCAACACTCATGCGTTGACGAAACACAGCACAGGGTGTGCCAAAAAATCCGAAGCTGCCATTTCCGGGTGGACAATACAGTTTACTGTTCACATCACTAAGACGACGAGTTTGGATATGTCATCACTGTCAATAACTTGCACTATAGATCGATGACTACCAAATTATTTTGCTCTGAATTGAATTAACTAGAAAACACGACGTGCCATAATGCTCATGCCACATTGTATATTCTGCACAAGAGATTTGAGAGTATAGTTATATCACGTAGAGGTGATAGCACCTGACCACCAACCTTATGACTGCTAACCCCGAAAATGGTTTCTTTTAACTCTTCACGTGAGCAAATGTACCACAAACCTCTATTTTATTAAATATTCTTGGAATTTGAAACAAATTATAACCAATACCAAGCAAAACAAGAAGGCATGAAAAATATTTAAATTGAACGTGAACTTTAAAAGATTATCGTACTCAACTCTTTCAAGTGCACCTAAAACCGACTTTCCAAAGAAACTACAAGTATAATAATAATATTGTTGGTGTTTGAGTTTTGCTTTTGTTTGATATACTGCATAGACTGAAATCTGCTGTTAATATAAATGAAAATCTTCTTATTTATATTGTCTGTGTGTGTATTTTAAGGCTGTTTGAAATGAAAGTGAAGGCTAAAAGTAAAATCCTTCTTTTTTTTGCGTTGCCACTCTCCCTAGCTGAATAGCGCTTTGGTTTCATGTAATTTTAATTCATTTTATTCTATCTCTTATTATTATTTCTTGTTTTTAATTAAGCGTAAAATGCATTTAATTATAATAAAAAAAAAGCGAAAAACAATATACGAAAGCAGTTTTCTCTTTTGTCTTTCATATGGCCGCTGGGATAGTCCTCTTCTTGTTCTTGTGTTGCTTCTGGTGCCCCCATTGCCGAACCACAGCATTAGTGTGACAATTGTTTTGTGTACTTTTGTTTTAAACACATTCCACTTAGTTTTACTATGTTCTCTCTCTTTCTCTGTCTCTCTCTCTATCTACCTTTCACTTTCTCTTTGTCTTTCTTACTCTTTTTTTTTTGTTAATGCTTCTCTGTTTTCCTATTTAATGTGACTGTAATTGTTTTAAATTCTTAACAACGTTTTATATTGATAATCGTAAAGGGTCTATATCTCCTTTCAAAGGTACCAGTGTTAAACCGACTCATGATAATAAAATAAAGCAGTTCTGGGACACGCAACTGCACTCAAACACACTCGCCTAATACAATACAGGGTGGCTGATATGTATTGCAACTTCAGGTTGTTATCATTTGTAAACCGCTCGTCTGACAGTTGATAGATTTATTCCAGTGACAGTGCATTTTATTAGTTACAAGCTTACAAAAGCATTTTGATCTATTGCATTCAGAAAAAAAAGTTATTCGTGATGGAATTCAAGTGTGATGGTGTGATTGCTTTATATTTGGCTAGAAAACCACAGGTGGCTATTGTTAGAGCCCTCCAGCATTTAAATGTGAATAAATCTTTAGTCTTTCGTACCATTGCTCGTTACCGTGATACAGGCAGTGTTGCATCGCGTTCAAAAAGTGGACGAAAAAAAAAGTAAAGGCCAGATTTGATCGAAATCCACGCCACAGTGTACAGTGTTGCCAAAAGCCAATCTAGCTGGAAAAATTGATTTGATTTGTTTGGTATTCGATAGATAAATGTCCACTCTTTATAACTGTATATCAGTTTTTTTTTTATTTTTTTCTTATTTGCTTTGTAATGTTGAACCAAATATGAGCAATTGCATTGTGGCAGTTTTTATAGAAGTGCATTCTATTTTTAGCATCATATTTGAACGGATCGTATTATCAAACTATCAAATATTTTTAATATATTTTTTGTTTATAGCATTATGTCGGTTATGTATTATCTACTGTGCAAATATCTGTTGATTTGAAACATTTTTTAATGTGTAAAAATGGTGATAGATAGTAAGATATTTGTGTAGTAAATATTTTATATTGTTAAGATATTCAGTGTAACTTTTAAATACGATTCCCGTCGATTCCCATGAAAAGTGTTATTGTCAATTAATCTGTGAAATGTGCACTTTAGACATCAAAAAAAATTTGCTGCTAATACTTGCAAATGCGCTTTTGAATACATATACAGATTACATAACTATAACCCGAAGAGAGCTTTGTAACGCATGGATCACGGAAAGGGAAAGCAAAAAAAGAGCAAACGCTGTCATTAATTATTTGTTTCTTAAGAGTCGGTTGCAAAAAAGCTGTTCTGCAGATTATTGCAATAAAGTTAAGTCATCTTTGATTGACGTATTCAATTAATGAAAAGACATAACTTAAAATCCTGCGCTTCCAATTGGAATGATGTCAGAGGAAGCATTTGAATCCCGAAACAAAGATTTTAGATTTATTCGAGAACATCATACAAGAAAAATTTCTAGAGAAAAAAAAATGGAAGATCTTTGTCATTATCTACTTTTATCATCGGATTCATTAATTTCGGCCTTTTCAACAAAACCAGCTCTTGAATCTCGAAATGAAGATATATTATGTGACGAAGAGATGCCATTACTTATGGACTCTTTAATACAGGAAGATGAAGATTACACAATTAATCAATAATATAATAATATGAAACAATGTTTTAATTTTTTTTAAGTTGTTTTTGTAATAAATTTTTCTACAAAAGTGAAATAAAAACACATAACTGTCTTTTACAGTGAGTGGGGGACTCTCCATAGTATCCTAGAAGGGTCTTTTTGCGGAAATTTTGGATTAAAATGAGTTTAGAGCCCCATAAATGCAGAAATCCGTTAAATTTTAAAAAATTGAAAAAACTATATACTATATGCTTCTATGAGAAATGCCACGCCCACTCCACCTATAACGCCCATTTTTGGCACAGAAAACCTTTCGATAAGAAATACAAAATTCCAAAATTTCATGCTTCTAGCTACTTCCAAAGAGAAATTATTACTTTTTTCCAGCTAGATTGGCTTTTGGCAACACTGTGCAGTGGTAGAAAAATTGCTCGTGAGCTAAACATATCGCGAGATCTGATGCAACACATACTGAAAAATTAACTTGGACCATTGAAGTTCAAAAAAGGGCAAGAGCTCATCGTTGGACAAAAAATAGTTAGACTGCAATGAGCCAAGGAGTTACTTCGCTTGCACGAAAGTGGCAAGTTATTGAATTTGGTTTTCTCCTATGAGAAGCCATTTCAGTTTGAGCAGTTTGTGAACAAACAAAATGATCGGGTTTACTTGCCAAAGAGGTCAGCTGCAAATTTACACCTGCGATTGGCCACCAGAACTCAAGCGCAGCCGATGGTAATGGTGTGGCCCGCCGTAACGGCCGTAACGTGGGGTCAAAATAAATGCCGAATATTATAGGGAAAATGTCTTAAAGATTGTATTGAAGCCCTGGGCAGACAAACATTTCGTCTGCAGACCATGGACATTCCAACAAGACTCCACCGCATTCAGCACGCCTCAACCAAGAATGGTTTAAAAGGAAAGTTCCTCGCATCATTTCTACCGCACTATGGCGACCAAAATCTCCGGATCTCAATTCGTTGGACTTTTACGCCTGGGGCATTCTGGAGAGTAAGGTTCTCACTAAAAAATACTAAAGTGTCGATCATCTCAAGACGGCGCTTCGCCGGGAATAGTCCAAAATACCACAGAGCGACTTTGGTGCAGCTTTGTCGGCCGTTTGAAGACCATAATTCATACCAAAGGTGGCCAATTTGAACAAATCTAAACTGATTCTAAAATTTGATGTTATTTCCAACATTTTTTGATTTTGAACAATAAAATTAAAAACAAATTAAAAAAATATAGCGCTTTATTTTGTTGCATTATATATCAGATACCCTGTAAGATCATTTATTTAATTGCATGCAGGCCTCCTTATCTAAACGGTAGCATGCGTGTGGGTCTTTTAATCATTTTTTTTTTTTTGCGAGTTCCAAACGTATTATACAATGAAACGCACATTCAGTATTTTAATTGTTGTTTAGTTTGTCATTTGGCATTCAACTAGTGAATTGAGAAAAAAAAAAATAACAATTTTGAACCAAAAGAATTAGCCAATAAAAACCCCACCGCAATACTAAGGTCTACAACAAAAATAATTGAATGTTTAATATGCGGATATTATTGCTTTCCCAAATATATGAATTTTTTTTTGTTTTTTTGCGGATTTGTGTGGTTTTGTTAAACAAAATTTCGTTTCCGTTTTGGCTAAACCATGTGCGGCTATATACTCTGTTCATCACTTTTAAAAACTGTATACTTTTAAGAACTGCTAACTATTATGCAAAATATTTTAAATTTTTATTGAATAATTTTTAGGCTCACATTTGTTTAAAAGTAATCAAGAAAATTTTCCTAAAATTGTCGTTCAACTTAAAACTGTACCCCCCCCCCCCCCCCCCCCTCTTATAAGAAATTAACAAACACAACGCATGTAGTGTAGGAATTTATGTCTGTAATCCTTATTACAGAATTTTATTGAACAATTGAGCAAGCATGTAAGTAACCAAAGCCTTCAACTCTAAAATATTTCTAGATTTGCTCGACAGTAATTTTTTTCTGAGTATATTTATGTCCTAGTAAATTTCTAATCAATTGTCATTGAAAGTCGCTGTAGTCTAGTAAGTATTGTATTGGCTTATTAGACGTGATTGCACAATTTAAACCCTAGATCAGACGTCAACAACAAAACGAAATAAATAAAATATCTGGGAAAACCTCTGAGAGGAAGTAAAATGCTATGAAAAAGTTTATCAGCAATCTGCAGTCCGGAGTTGATTTTAAACTTGCAAGTCGCATCCCTTATGTATTAAATTAAGACAGAAAACATAAGTGATTTGAGAAGTTAAGTGATAATACTAACTGAAGGATTATAATGTATAATTATGAGTGTATGGTATGCATGTGTAATTGTCATAAAATTCATTATGAACGAACAAGTCTACTAAAACTGGCATAGTTTTTGTAAAAAAGAAGTTTTATTTCACTACCATAGAATGAATAGGGATGCCAATCGGGAAATCCTGAATTCAGAAATCCTGCGATTTTTGAACTCTTGTCCCAGGATTTTTCGGGGTTTTCAGAATTGTGAATTCATATGAATTTTGATCCTACCAAAGGTCCTGAAAAAAATTCTATATCACTTGACTTCGATTGTAGCATCTCAGATGAGGAAAACCCTACATCCATTGGTAAAAAATTATTTGATGGCATCGAAGAATGCAAAAGCCCTATAAAACGAATTAATAGGGTAACTGATTTAGATACTCAACTGTCCAAAGAAATAGATTTATTTACATCAGAAGGTAGTAGAGGTGAATATTTATAAGCTGCATACAGCTATCTGGGAACTATTTTACCAACAAATATTGGTTGCGAGAAGTGTTTTCCAACGGCAGGGAATGTTTACAACAAAATTCATTCAAGCCTTTCAGATCACATGTTAGATGCTTTAATTTTTTTTTGTTGAAATCCAAATAATTTCTAAATAATATGCATTTGCATACGTATGAACAATTTTTATTTTTGTTAATTTATTTTTTATTTTACTTTTTGTCTTGGTTTTTTTATTATATTTAATATTATATTATTTTTTATTATATTTTTTTATTATATTTATATTTAAAAGAAAAACACGATTTTTCCTGTGACTTTTCGGGATTTTTGGATCCCGAATTATACCGAAATATCCCGGGATTTCGAGATCGGGATTTACAAAATCCTGAATCTCGGGATTTTTAAAAATCGATCCCGTTTGGCATCTCTAGTTCTGAAGTAGGGTACTTATTACACTTTATTCGTGTAAGGCCTGCGAAATATCTAAACGTTTCTATTCCTCTAATTTTACTTTCGATAACCTCAAAAAGGTATTTGCCTCATATTCTGGCTAACAACAACAATAACGACATCTATTGGTTAGGAAAGCAAATACAAAACAAAGTAGGACGTTAAACACAGGCAATTATGGAAATTTAAGACATTCTTGGATTCTGTAATGCTTGTCTGTAATCTTGCTTCAGTATGCTTTCGTCTTGTTGCCTATCTATAATTGTCTGCTTCTCTCAATAAAAATGAAATCCATGAAGAAACCTGACTTTGCCAATAACTATAGATATGAAAACTGTGTCACTCTAAAAGTTTTTTTAACCTAGGAGTGTATCTAATGTCGCCGTAGTCTTGTGGTTAATGTGTTGTCTTATGAGACATGAGGCTATGTTGCAAACATAGCTGCCAAATTTGACGATTTATTATCATTTTGACGATTTTGTGCTCCAAAAACATCATATTGACGATGTGCCGGGTTATGCCCTCATTTTGAAGATTTTTAGAAATTAAAAATTTACAACGTATTCTTTACTTTAATACATTATAAGCTACTTTAATCTCTGTACTTGTATTTACAACTGTTCCTAATGGAAATTTAAGTGATGACTTTTCTGTATCTTGTGCCATCTTTACCCCTTAAAGCAAAAAAAAAAAAACAATCCCTGTACGAAGGGAGTTCCGAATTTTGTGTGTAATGCAGTGTGCGATCCACTGCCCAATCGGCCACATACGTATGTGCTCGCATAGAAAGGCGAATGTTACGTAGGGATATATGATTCTCGGGAACAAGTTCCATTATTTCGCTCAAGCAAAATCCGTTATCATAGCGATAGAACAGTGAAACACAAACCACATTGCAACAATGCCCCAATGAATCAATGCAGTTCGGTACACTTCCATTATTAACGGGCAACTTCGCCCTCTCTTGTACGCAGTCGAGAAGACTCAAAACAGAGGTTGAAGTTTGTATTCCATTTTCTTTCCAATCTAAGTGGTGTAAATAGTAAGAAGACCAAATAAAGTGCAGTATTTCTCTCTTCTAAGAAGCTAAGGCACTGAAGAATGTGTCGCTTCTAGCGAACATCACATTGAATTTTCATGCCGACTTTGTAACGATTATTTTTACGATTTCCGTGAACGTCTTTGACAATTTTGACGATTTTTTCTAATATTTGACGATTTGATGCTTTATTCATCTGGCAGCTATGGTTGCAAACACCATGTTAGACATCAAAACGAAAATATGAAAGGAAATATTTCTTCGGAAATTTCCACTCAACAGATTTCTGTCAAAAACTCTACGAGCAAATAAAATTGCCAAGAAAAGTTTTTAATAAATTTGTCGTTCGGAGTCGACTTTAAGGTGTAGCTTCCGCCACTCAAACTAAAAACTTATTTACAAAATATTCTTCTTACACAGACCAACTCAGACCATCAAATTTATTACATGCAAAAATAATTTCAAATATTCACTGTCTGTCTCAATTATTGTTGTGCACATACATTTAGTTCCATTGCGAAAACATTTAAATATAAGGAGTGTGCACAAAAAAAACTGGAATTACACTTTTCGTTATAGAAATAAAGCTAAGGATTTTTTTCGTTTTATATTTCAATTAAAGTAAATAATATTTGAATTCATTTTGTGTATAAAATTTTTTTCTGACAAAAGTCTCAGAGCATCCAACTTTTTGAGCCATTTTTCTTCCAGACATTTTAGGGTGTTTTGGAATAATACGAATAATTTTACTTGCCTTTTTTTCTTATACTTCCACGCTTTCTCGCAATACTCAAAGACTCCCTATATTGTTTTATTACTTACCTTAGAAACTGTTTTTTGGTTAACACCTGCGAGCCTAGCAATCGTTTATTTGTAAGCGGCGCGGTTTTTCATTGAAAATTTCAATTATTTTTTTTACGATATACTTGTTGGGTGTCCATTTTCAAAAAGCTAATTTTGCTATTGCAATGAAATTTAGCACTTGAATTTTGAAGCAGATGACTAACAAAAACAATGTAACGGTATTCATTTTTTTTCAATTGTGATAAAAGTAGGCCCATTTTTTTCGTGCGCACATTCCTTATTTTCACGAAATAAAAGGAAGGGAACAAGAATATAAAAGAATAAATAATTATATATCACGGTAAAAAAAAACTTTTACTATTGCAGAAAACGAAAAATAAAAAAAGTGAAAGCGACTAAATAAACTCTACGTGTACGAAAGGAAGTAAATGGATAAAATGGTTGCTTGGAGCACAATACGACAATAATAATGAAAAATAAAAAAAAAGATAAAATAAATAAATTTATTTAATCGTACGGTATTATTAACGGAAACATTTTCGTGGTGGAACGAAACGTTTAAACGTTTGCCGTTTATGGCAAGAGAAAAAATGGAAAACAATAATTAAAAACGAAAACGATTTTCAAAATAATTATGAACAATTGAAAAAAAAAAATGAAATAAAATTGTTATAAAATGGAATAAATAAGTAAATATAAATAAAATCGTATGCCGCTAGAGTTACGATTATAACAGAAAATTAATCGCATTTAAATAGTAATTAAAAAAAAAAAATAATGACACTTTTCAATACATTTCTTTCGTTTTTTTGCATTTTATTCTGTTAAATCATTTCATTTTTATTAATTTTTAATTATATTTGTATTCTCCTTAATGGTAAATCAGTTGAAATTCATTTGTTGTGATTAAATGACAATTTAAAAATTGCAACACACTCTCATTAATATTCATTTAAAATACTGTGTCGAATTAAAAACTTTCGAATGAATTTAAATCGGTTTATGGCTGAAAGTATGTTTTGCTGGTTATTAATAAAATTTTTTTGTGGAAACCACTTTAATTTAAAATTTATTTTTGTCATTAATTTTGTTATAAATTTTATATTGAATTTTTTTACCCAGGAATTTAAAAATTTATTTATCCTTATACATACGAAAAAATATTTTTTTTTTCGAGACTTTCAGCAGATTTCCGATAAAAACTCTCAGTGTAAATAAAAAATTGGTGATATATAATGCAACAATGTAAAGCGCTACATTTTTTTTTTCTTTTTTTTTAATTTTATTGTTCAAGAACAAAAATTGTTGAAAATAATATCAAATCTTAGAATCAACCTAGATTTGTTCGAAATGGGCATCTTTGGCACGAATTATGACACCCAAACGGCCGACAAAGTCATCACAGGCTGCACGAAAGTGGCTCTGCGGTATTTTGGCCTATTTCCGGCGAAGCGACGTCTTGAGTTGATCGACACTTTGGTATTTTTTAGTGAGAATCTTACTCTCCAAAATGCTTCAGGCGCAAAATTCCAATGGATTGAGATCCGAAGATGCGGAGTGGCATTTGTGCATTCGAAATGAAGCGAGGAACCACCTTTTTAAGCCATTCTTGGTTGACGCGTGCTGAGTGCGATGGTGCTGAGTCCTTTTGGTCTGCAGCCGAAATGTTTGTCTGCCCAGGGCTTCAATAATGTCTTTAAGACATTGTCCCGATAATATTCAGCATTTATTATGACCCCACGGTCGATGAATACGAGCGGAGAGCGACCATCGGCCATTACGGCGGACCATACCATTACCATCGGCGGCGTAAATTTTCAGCTGACCTCTTTGTAAGTAAACCCGATCATTTTATTTGTTCACAAACTGCTCAATTTGGAATGGCTTCTCGTCGGAGAAAACCAAATTCGGTAACTGACCACCTTCGTGCAAACGAAGTAACTCCTTGGCTCTTTTCAGTCCATCGGAACTTTTGGAACTTCAATGGCTTTAGTCCAAGCTCATATTTTAATATGTGTTGCATCCGTTATCGCGATATGTTCAGCTCACGAGCAATTTTTCTACCACTGCGGCGTGGATTTCGATCAAATCTGGCCTTCACTTTTCGGATCATTTCTGGTGTTGTTACCAGTTTTTTTTCGTCCACTTTTTGGACGCGTTGCAACACTGCCAGTATCACATTTATTCACATTTAAATGCTGAAGGGCTCTAACGATAGCCACCTATGGTTTTCCAACCAAATATAAAGCAATCACGCTATCACGCTTGAATTCCAATCTTTTCAGATTGCAATAGATCCAAATGCTTTTGTAAGCTTATAAATAATAAAATGAACTGTCACTGGAATTAGTCTGTCAGACGAGCCGTTTACAAATGATAACAACCTGAAGTTGGTTGCAATACATATCATCCACCCTGTATCTTGAACATCGTAGTTCTTTGAAAAGGCAACTGTTTTTAAACGATCTATTTCTGTCATCTTTCATGCCTGCTAAGTCCTCTAGTTACAAATAACTTTAGCAGGGCGTAGATGGATTAGAATTTCTGTCACTTCATTTTACTTTGTGAGTCAATTTACCGAACGGTTTTTACTGAAATTGTAACCGGAAATATCGTCTTTGCAACACTTATTCTTTTGAAACATTGGAATCATAAGCATCAGTGCCATTTATAAAAACGATTTTTTTTTTAACTTTTATTTTTTTTTAGGTTTTATTGATCTCTCCTTTTTATAAAACTTTCAATACTTTTGTTGGATAATTTTTATTGAATTTTTATTTTCCATAAGAAATAAACATCAACGTAATTAAAGTACCCAAAAGAAAAACTTTTTAATCAAAATTGTTAGTTGACAATCGTTTAAAAAATAACGTTTAATTTGATTGCAATTTTTCCACTTTCCAGTTTTTTCTCGCTTGGTTTTCACTGGTTTTTAAATAAAAACTATTTCACCGATAATTATCTCCTGCTTGTCTATCAACTTTATTGCCAATTAGATGCAAAAAATTCTATAAAAAATAATACGAAAAATATAAAAAAAGGTTTAATTGTAAGGGAATGTAAGGGGAATTCTTAGCAGGTAATTTAAGAGAAAAAACTTTATTGAATATTTTTTTAAAGGGAATTTCAAGAAGGGCACAGTAGAGTAAAGCGAAGATTTTTACATAACATCGGTTTTATTTAAAACGATCCTATTTTTGCTCATAAAAATTTTGAATCCATTCGAATAGATTCCATGAGCTTGTGATTTTGATTATATTTTGGCTCATTCGCGGCGCAGGAGAATTTTTAATATATCATGGTTTTAACTTTTTCATCTGGAAACAATATTGTTTTTGCTAAGGACAAAAAATATCACAACATTGTCAGGAACATACACAACTGGAGAGTTAAAGTGAACGAAGAAAAACCATGTGCAACTAGTTCATTTTATGATCAGAAACATGTCCCTCATTCGAGTAAATAATAAAATTGTGCTGCAACATTCTCGTTGGCACTTACGTTGATCATCACCTGACTTGGAAATTTTGTTTAGAAACAAAATTACCTCAAATCGAAACCCTTCGAAATTTATTGATTAAACAACAGAAACTCAAGACTGAAATAACACTGAAGACTTCTACATTTCAATGTATTCGTAGAACAATGCTGATTCAAGACGTCACAGGAAGGTTTTATGATTAAAGGAGCATTGTGTTACGTTCAGGATTTGAACATACAACGTTTTATCAATATAGAAAAATATTTTAAAAAGGTTAACGTCTTGCGTTACCTTGATAGCATTTGCCTGAAGTAGGGCGACACGGCAGTTCAATACTTCACACACACAAGACACATAATATTTCGTATGTCAATAATTATATAAGGGGGGGATACAGGATTTTCTGGTTGACCGATGTTTTCTACATATGCAGCAATTACCTTTTAGGTTTAATTCTACCAGTGCTGTCACGTTCTTCCACGCTTTCATCTGCAGCACCTGTTATGGTCAAAGATTCCCCATAAATATGTATGGCTTCAATAGCATTGCTTGTGGAAAATATTTTTGTTACGTGTTTATTTTCGACTCTGTTTTCTATTTCCGGCTTCATCAGTTGTTCGCTGAGGATGTGTATGAACATTCTACAACGGCTTGTGGAAGCTTTTGACATTGGGTTATTCCCAACCTAAATAATGCATGCTGCAAGGGCAGCGACATCTAGTAGATTACAGAAGAAAGCCAAGGGCCAACTGATTGTTCGTCGCTTTGTTAAATATTCTGCTAAAAAGTTGTTCTTATTATCGATGTCAACCTTTTATTTATTGCAATCTTAGATCACGAGCAGCTATTTCTTTGGACCCTTCACTTTGCATGAATAATGCATAGTGGAAAGAAGAGAAATCCACTTTTTTTTTAGGATCTAAGAGCACAAGGGAATATTGTTACTGAAACCAAATGTAGTTGACCCTACTTCCCGTGCTTTTAGATAAAGCGAAATATGGTGGTAGAGAACAAACTCTCGTCTTCAGTTCACTGTACCTAACATTGATAAACTGCTGTCCATTATTAAAATTTTCGGTAAGTTTTAAGTTGTGGAGAAATTATCACAAACAATATTCCGTCCACTTCCACGAAAAAGATTGACGCATACGTCCTTCACTAGCCTCTCACCTAAGTTTTTTCCCTTTCGCCGGTTGCCGCCAATCCAGTTTAAATTTGTCCCTTCATTAGGTAGGATCAGACGGAGTCACATACTCGTACTTGGCGCGTTTCGATGTTTGTTTATTGGATAAACCCAGTCCAACACGGAAGGAAGTATATTATCATTCAGCGTTAAATATAAGTTAGTTATGGCTGCAGCTTTGTCGGGTTTTTTACGCTATCGATGGGTGTTTCCGTTGTCGAAACGTATAAAGTGGCTTATATCCCGATATATCGATATATTTGGATGACCAAGAATGTCGCAACAAAGCGCAAACAAATCAGAACGTTAACAGAAACAAAACAATGCAACTACAAAACATACGAAAAACATAAATAAACTTAGCATCAAAAGAATTTTCATATAAAATGTGTGAACATACCCGAGTATACTTCTGTTGACGTACGTAAAATTTATTATCTATTGACATTGAAGTTAAAAATGTAGAAGAGTTATCAGATTTTCTTTTGTGGTATGATATCATTGTGAAACTTTATGAATTGAGAGACTGTGATGAATAATTTTGTGGCAATGGCTAATTATATTGCTTCATAATCCCTGATAAAGTGACGTAAATATAATGGAAATTCAAGCCGCAATCAAAGTAGCAGGCAAACAAATTTTCAATCAAAAACATTTGTAATCTTTAAACCGAAACGAAGTGCATCCAACAGATATCTAAGAGCAGGAGAAACAAATTATCATTTTTGGCCGTTTATTAAAAACTTTTTGACACAATTTATGTCACAATTTATGTGAAAATGTATCAAAACGAAATGAAGGCAGGCAGGTTGGCAACCAGGCAGGCAGGCAGGCAGTCAGTTCAGTCTAGTAGAGATTCAAAATATGTTTAGAACTGATTTTTATTTTTTTTTTTTATAAATTTTTTGTGAAGAAGAAAAATTAAATATGATAGTAGCAAACAACAACAACATAATGGGAATGAAAATAGAATTGCGATGGAAAATTCATTTTATGCAACGACATAGTTTTCATAAGCCCGATAGGAAGGTTAGGTTAGGTTAGGTTAGAGGACGTGTACTTGTCAATTCTGACAAGTACAGTACTCGGTGGTCGAATTGACCTATTGTACTACGTCCTAGCTTCTCACACCACTTATGTTATGTGCGTTAATTTCATACATGAGTGGCGAGACCTACAGTTTAAAGTCGACTCCGAACGACAGACAGATTTTTAAGAAGCTTTTCATGGCAATTTTGTTTACTCTCAGAGTTTTTGCCAGAAATCGGCTGAGGAGGAAGTCACCGAAAAATTATTTTCAAATTTTTGTTTTGATGTCTGACCTGGGATTGAACTCGGGTCTTTCGTCTAACAAGCCAACATACTACCTACCAGGAAAAGTGAACCAAAAACTTTTTCCAAATTGTTGTAGAGATGAAGTTAATGTTGTTGTTCAAGTTTTTTAACATCGTACTTTTTTTTTACTTAATTTCGACAAAATTTTTATTTTAATTTGTTTTTGTTGGCAATTTTTGTTTTTTACTTTATCAAATTGTTTATGGCGTTATGCTTGCAATATAAATATGGAAACATATACACTAACCCTATAGCATATAGCCACAAAACCAAACTATGCGTTGAAAATCAGCAGGTCAAGACCACAGAGAGTGGAAAAACGATGGCGTAACTTAAATAAAGAACAGCGGCTATAGAAATCCGGCAACAGTATACAAGCAACCAGTGAAAACCAAACAACCTTTACCTCAATTAATTTAAAAGTTTCCCGTTGTTTTAGCTCTTTCTCACTCTCTTCGCTGTTCTCGTTATGACCAGCTACTGTTGTAAATGGAATTCTAGTGAAAATACTGGTTAAAATGTGTTACAATAAACAAATGTTAGAATCCGTTTGTATTTTTACTGTATGTCTTTCTGTTTTTTTTTTTTTATAATTTTTATTTGAAATATTTTCAATTACGTTATCGTTGTGCCAATGCAGTACAGCAATATTTATTTTGAAATAAATTTTTCCCTGAATATTCAGGAAAGTTTTTTTTTTGGAGTTAAAAATTAGAATTGTAACAACAGCTGCTATAACAAGTAATCATATGTTGTATGTGCTATGAATTGATGAGAGTCTACAATAAAAAAAAAGATAAAAATAATTTTATTTCATTTCAAAAAATTACACAATTTTTAAAACACTACCCAGTAAACAAAAAGTATTAAATCAAAATCACCTGTTAAGTTTTATGAAGAAAATAACGTCATTGTAGAGTGTCATCCAAAAATGTCTCCTCGAAATCTATTGCACTGACAAATTCAACTCATTAACTTCGTTCATTGTCACTATCACAGAAAACAAATGATAGGTTCGAAACGATCCCTAAGTCATACGTACATGTTTTAAATGTTTTTCAATTTTTTTTACAAAAAAATATTTTAAACTGGCTGACATCGAATACCGTGGCTATAAAGCATTTGGTAAATTTTATGAAGAAACTTTCAACTGTCATAAGGCGTAACATGAAAACTCTTATAAAATCTCAAATATTATTACGGTTGTCGTGATTCATGTCATCTCAAATTACTTCGTTTGCATGATAGTCTTAGCTGCGACTCGAATCTGCTTCTTTCCATTGCTGCTGTTTCAAAATCTCTTTCCACTCCTTAGAAAGTTTCTTGCTCCTTTAAACTAATTAATCAGAATTCATAAGCCTATATGCTACCAATGGCACTAAAGATAATATTCGAATGCTCTAAAATATATTGTAATTAACGCTGTTATGGAAACTCTAAATGACAGGACTAGTAAAGTGAATAACTCTAACAAATATCACAGCAAAGCCAGACAAAGAGTATGAATAGGAGTCCATTACAAAAAGATCTTCAGTCCTACACTGACCACAAGTTCACAGAGTATGTTTATCATCTCCGGCCAGTAAGTACATGCATACAAGCATACTACATATTTACCTACTGTTGTACATAGTAATTAATTAAAATAAATCACATTAACTGCCTATGGCTTTTTTGTTCATGGAAATCAAGAATATTTGTTGGGTTCTCTTAGCTCTGAACGTGAGAATAGAATTTACATGTACCCATGCTAGTATTCGATAAAAATAAACTCCACCCTAAAATAAATTATACATGATGATAAAAAGATTTAATGAAGCATTCCTTCTCTCATTTAATGAAGCATTCCATTTTGTTATATTTTTTTTTATAAATTTTTATTAAAAGTTTTATTACAATTTCGGAAGCAAAAATAGTTTCCAAATGGAAATAGATAAAGAACATTCCTTTCAAAAATGTTAAATAAAATAATAAATTCACTTGCAAATAAATTGTTGATACAGCCAAGCAAAACACACAAAGAATGCAGAGAACTAAGGCCAATCAACGGTACAAATAGTTTCTCATTCACTGTAAGATGAAAATTATATTTAAACGTAGATAGAGCCTTAAAACACTTCATAATTCTAGCCTTGTTTTATGGCGATTTATAAGTTTCCCATTGTTTTAGTATGGCAAGCATAATGTCACTCGCATCAGTAGCACTCTCAAGTGAGGACTGGCTGAAACCTAATGGTACAAACCATTGTTATATTTCGTTAGAAAAATTTTTTATCAACGCCATGTAAGGTGAATAAGTTTCTCGTAGCAATTGAACATCGATTATGTCAATAACAAGTCTCTCTATTGGATTTCTCTCTGGTTTCCCGGATACGAGTTTCTACAAATACGGTTGTAAGTAGTTGCTACTCACGTAGAATGTACTTGAGTCTAAAACTGCCAATTCAATTTCGGTGGACTAAGAAATTTATAATAATCATAAAATTCATTTACAGCGACAAACTTATTGCGATCAATAAAAGCTGAAAGGCTTTCTGGTAATTTTTCGAAAAGGCGTATCATTATTTCCGAGTAGCACATTATTATAACGAATGATTCTATTACCGCATACGTTCATACCGAAATATTATCCTTCTATAGTATCAATGAAATAAAACATAGGACAAAAAACTTTTCTATAATGTTTGTTTATCACGTGGGATAAACATGAGAAGAACAGTAAGAAAGGCTCTACAATATTTCAAGAAACAAGGCAATAAGCGTGAAAATGGCAAGTATTTTCTCTTCCAAAATGACTAAAATCGTACTATATTCAGCGATAAACATCCAATTGCAATGTTTGCTACTGCCAATACTTTCGTCAGCTCATAAGATGAGCTTCTGTTTTCTTCTTCTTTAGAGTCGCTAGCAGCAGAAATATTACATAAAAACATATATAATCAATCATTACAACCTTCCATTGTGAATTGTGAAATAACTGAACTGAGGTTTGAACCTTGGTCTAATGCTACATACCAGACTATTGCCGTAAATTTCCAGGATATACCATGAACATAAAATTCAACCTTTTCACTTCCCTTCGTTCTCAAATACCAAAAATAATGTATTATTTACGATAAAACTTTACAAAATCTTTGAAAACCTAAAATAATTTCAAACACAACACCAAAGAATCGCTAGGAAGGTCGTGTGTATCAATAACGATACAAAAATAGAGAATTATGAAGTTTTTGATTGTTTTTCACCCCTGTTTGAAATTTTCTTTTTTATTTGCTTTAAAATAATGACAACAACAATACTAACGAATTCAAAAAATGTCAGGCGTCCAACTTTTTCCGGAATTGAAGTTATACAGTCTCCAAAATTGAAATCCAGTTAAAATGTATAAGAATTTATTTAAGGCTGAGTTTTTAACATTTAAAATTATTAAATATTTGAACATTGCTACAGAATTTTACGAACTTTGTTCTTAAAATTTTTGTCTGTTAATTAGCTTTTTAATGTCTTTTTCCTATATATTTACAACAACCAAAAATTAACGCTAAACAATGGAGAATGGACAATAATATTAAATCCATTTAATACTAAATACTTTCGCATATATGTATACGCGCATAAACAAAATACACACACATTCATTAATTTACATATACAATCTCACCAACATTACCATGGCAGCTTAACATTTATCCAATTTTAACAATAAAGTGTTGATTTTTCTCATATACTCACACATTTTCATATTTTCTCACTGTAGTAGTAACAACTCTATGATCTCAAGCGTGTATAATCCCTTCTCACCAATACCATTCCCTATTACAAAAATGTTGTAAATACAATTACAACAATAAACATACACATACACATACACATAAAACAATAAATAAATAAATATTCATAGGCTATGTGAGTATTAACTCACATAACAGATATCCAAACCCAAAAACTCTGGCTCATACATGACCACAATAAACGCAAACAGAAATGATTACTTTATGCCCAATAATTGTGTTGTTTCCGTTGACTGTTTATAGGCTTACGCACATGAGGGAGTGTGAGTGTAAAATGTTGACTGAAAACCTCAGGAAACAAAGGGGAAAACACAAGCCAATGGTAAATTTAAACAAAATAAAAACCATCCAGCCAAATGTAAATCACTTTAAACGTTTCATTTCAAAATAATATTGGAACTGAAAAACACTCATATTGTGTAACAGTCGATGGCAAACAAGTTTTCCGCGTTTTATTACGGAAGGGCAGGTCCTGTTGAAAATTGTGACTGGGTTTTATTTCTTTTTTAACAATTTTTGATATTTCCTGCAATGATAATAAATTATGCTGAATGACGTTGAGCAATTCCTGCAGCTCCGTCAAAGAACCTCTCCGATCCTTTTTTTTTTTTTTTTTTTGATATCTTGCGAAGTTTCAGACAAGGCGATCCCTTATGCGACTTCTTCAGATTGTATCACAATGGCACTATTTTCAGAAAAGCGTCCAATTTCTTGCGTATGCTAAATATATTGACATCATAGGGCATACCAAAGTGCTGGATCCTGCTAACTTTACGGTTATTAAACGAATGTTTACGAAGATGGCTCTAGCAGTAGTTGATTTCATAACGAAGTGTATGTTATCGATAACTCGATAAGTAGAGACGTGCAGCATATTGAATCTCATATAACGGTGGATAACTTTCGATATAGTCAAGGAAATTATGTATCTTGACGCCGCCGTTGCCACCAAAAATGTTTTTAGTCTAAAAATCAAGCGCAAGATCACTCTTGCCAACATGTGCTAGTATGGTCTGAATAGGCAATTGAGTAGCAAAACTAATACTTTACAAGACGCTCATTATACCCGCGCTTTTTTTTTATAAAATCAGTACTCAGGGGATGGGCCCTATTTATGCAATGCATTGTGCAAGTTTAGGAAAATAGATTACACGAAGGTGAAACGAGGGAGTAGTGTTTGTGGACATGTGATTTAAACTTTTGCCCTAGCTCAAGATGCAAACGGCAAGAAAACGAGGTGTTGCTACCTTCACCATTAGACAGTGTCTACAGCAATCTTTATGGTGCAGAGGCATGGACCCTAGCACTGATGCAGTAACCTTGAGTCCTGCATAAGATATTCGATCCATTAAGAGTTGGCTATGATTTCCGCATCGGTAAGCTGTATAAACTCCTTAACGACAAGACGTATTGCAGCGTTAATATCCAGCGCCTAAGCTGGCTCACCCATATCATTCGAAAGGAGGAGGATACTCCTGCAAGACGGATATTTGAAGCGGGGATTTGCGGAATTCGGCGTTGGAAAGACTAAATCGATTAGTTAAACCAACTAGCGTGGGCGCACAAGAAAAAGAGGCGCTTGGAAGGATATGTTAAAGCAGGCCGTTATCCGATAATCAGATTGTTAATGGGCAAATTAAGTAAGTAAGTAACAGTTTTGGGTAATCTGCGCTCCTTTTCGATTTTTGCTTTCATTGCAGATGGACAATAATTTCATTTCCATGATGAGTTGCCTAAATGGCAAAAGTTCAATTGGAATTGTAGCTCACAAAAACAAAAAAAAAAAAAAAAATTGAAATAAGATATCCTACTATTTGTTGCGTTTTTTCATAATGTTTTTCTACAACACAGCATTTTTATCTCTATGTTTCAATGTTGGTTGGAATATCAGTTAAACTGTGTGATGTTACAAACTACTTTTAAGTAAAGCAAAAGGATAAAAAGGCAAATCGATTAAAAAGAAAATAATAAAAAAAAGAAAATGTAATAATCCATATTGACATTTCAATAATCAGTTTTCTAGACGTCAATACTGTTATGTTGAATAATTTAAAACAATATTTAAAGGTTCCTTAATAATATCTTCACAAAAACAGCGATGTAATTAATTCACTTCAGTATTAATTTGCGACTCGTTATTTAAAGGTTACAAACGTTTGGCACAAACGGTACTGTCTAGTGTTTGGTGCCATTTTGTATAATACAAAAACGGAAATCTAATGATTCCCTTTTGAACAATGACATGCACATTCAGTTATTCATATCCCGCTAAATAAATTTGTGTTATCACTGCTCTTTGAGGGTCATGTAAGGGATGAAAAGAAATATTAAAAATCACATTCATATTCTCTTATTTTTACAACCAAATATGGATGTATGTACATTGTACATATGTACATATACGTGTACATGTATGTTTACGTATTTTTATTATCATAACTTTTTTTTGCAAAAATATTGTTACGTTTTTACCTTTTAGAAAGGTTAAAAATATGAGCTCGTTGATTGCCAATAAAGTAAAACTAAATTTGTGTTTAATTTTAATGAATTCTTTATTATCTGCACAACTTTTGTGTCACTGTTCCTGCTTATTCTACGTATACAACGATAATTTTCGCAATATGTGTTTGTTCGTGATAATCCTCTGCTTACAACCTTTTTGTAAGCAACAACACTTGTTAGTTATTCTCCGTTCACAACCTTTTTGTAAGCACAACACTAACAAATGCTTCCTTCAGACGCAACTTGTCTGCACACAACCGAAAGATTTATCACTTCAACCAACGTAATGTTGTTATACACGACTAGCTTAATTCACACTCCGAATACAACGTGCTGTCTGCACACACGACTGATGCAACTCATACTCTGAATCCACGATAGATTTTAATTCTCAACCAACTTGACGTCGTCTTACACGATTCAATTCAAACTCTGCCCTGCTCGCCTTAACTTGCTTTTTATATTACTGGATCATCAGTGTGATGAATGCCCTTGAAGGACGATAACGTCCTTCGGGAACAATCTAAAAATGTAAACAACTTATGTTCATTTTTGTTGTTTCTTGTTTACATTCGAGCAGGTAGATTAGTTGTTGTTGCGTTGTTTCTCTGTTCGCTATTTTATACTGCACATTGTTGTTTCTTGTTTACTTCTTTGTTCCCTTCATGTTGTTGTTGGCTATTTACGTCTTTTTATCGTTTATTCTTGTTTATTCATCGATCTTGTAAACAAGCGCTTTAATTTTGTTGGTGTATTTTTTTTACTCATTCATTGATCACGTGAACAGTGCGCTGTTTTGTTTTTGGAGCTTTTGTTTATCATTTAATGCATGATCCAGTATTGTGTTGTTCTTGGAGCTTTTGTTTGTTATTTTAACAACACCATTTCCACTTTCGTAACAATATTGAAACATTTTTATTTATTGTCACCGCTTCTATATTGGCCATACTTTACCAAACCGAACTACCCTATTTGTTTCTACTATTGTTTATGTAGGTTTTCTATTCCCCAATTATGTACCTTTGCATATACGTGTGTATGTGTATGGGTAAGTATATGGAGAAAAGATGAGTATTACGTTTAGAATAGAGATGTCAAACGGGATCGTTTATTAAAAATCCCGGGATTCGGGAATTTGTAAATCCCGATCCCGAAATCCCGGGATATTTCGGTGTAATTCAGGATCCAAAAATCTCGAAAAATCACAGGAAAAATTGCGATTTTTTCTTAATAATAAAAATATTTCGTTAACAAAATCACTTGTACTCAAATTATGTATGTATATCAGAATTATATACAAGAAAAAAGAAACAAAAAAGCGTATATTAACAAAAATAAAAATTATTATTATTAACATTAAGAAAATTATTTGGATTCCAACAAAAAGATTAAAGCATCCAACATGTGATCTGATTGACTTGAACGATTTTTGTTGTCAACTTACGTTGCCGTTGAAAAACACTTTACGCAATCAACATTTGTTGTTAAAATAGTTTCAAGATAGCTGTATGCAGCTTGTAAATATTCACCTCTACTACCTCCTGATGTAAATAAATCTATTTCTGTGAAAAGTTGAGTATCTAAATCAGTTACCCTATTAATTCGTTTTATAGAGCTTTTGCATTCTTCGATGGCATCAAATAACTTTTTATCAATGGAAGTGGGGTTTTTCTCTTCTGAGAAGCTATTATCGAAGACAAGTGATATAGATTTTTTTGTTTCAGGGCCTTTAGTAGGGTAAAAATACATATAAATTCATGATCTCGCAAGCCCCGGGAAAAGTTTTTAAAAATCCCGGCATTTGGGATTTTGTGAATCCTGAAAATCCCGGGATTTCGAGATTTGGGATTTTCCGATTGGCATCCCTAATTTGGAATAAATTCTCAAACAATTTTATGACATAATTTGAAAGATTCTTTTCCTTTGAAGCAACTTCTACTGAGTGTCGTTAAGCAACTGTAATTGTATAGTGCAATCCGTAGTGAATTTTAAAATAAATGGTCCTCATACTTGTGAATAAATAACTCAGTTTACCTATACATACATAATTGGTCATTACAACCCTTCAGATAGGATTACGACTTACACAGAGCCTTTAAAGATTTACAAAGAAATGCATACGGCTAAACTTTAACATCGTACCTAACTATGGCATGAGCATTAGTTCCACATTAAGCATGCTTGCGTCTTTCAACAACACCGCATTTATGTTGCCAGGACCAGTGATGGATTATGAAGTCAAATCTTAAAGATGCTTGGGTATTCGATAAAATAGTAGGTAGATGTGAAGCTGTGAGTCCAGGATTCAAGCTTTAGGTTTAAACATCTCCAACATTTTTGGAGATATTTCTTCGGCAACTATCATTGAGCAGATTTTTTGAAAAAAGCTCTGAAATTAAATACAAATAACATGAAAAGTTTTTCAAAAATCTGTGCTTCGAAATTGAATTTAGACTGTAGATCCCAACTCTCATGTGGAAAAAATATCACACACAACATAAGTGGTGTAAGGAGCAAGGTTTTATTCCTGAATGAAGGGTAGTAATGACAAATGACAATTAACAACTGATGTCCCTTTTCTGTGATGAGTACAGCAGCAATATAGTTTCCTTCAGTCCCTGTGCTCTGTGCTGTATATAAGATATCGCTTGTCTATGTTGTTTTGAACACCCAATTGCTTAATAACTTTGTATTTTTATTTCCGTTGCTGTTTGTCTGTAAATCCCATTTGGGTTTTCTTGTATTAAAATGAGAAAAACCTACTTAAAGGACTCCCAGGACTATACCAAAGCACTAACTGAACAGAGGAAGAACCCTTTACAGTTAAAATGAAACATAAACAATACAATACAAACATAAACTAACATACATACACACGTACTGATATGTAAACATAGGAACTTTAAAACAACAAAAACAAAAGAAATAACAACTAAAGACTTTGTTGACTTTTCGTATTTTCAGAGATTTTTTTATTGATTTTTCTTTTTTTTCTCTACACACATATACATATACACCCAGAGGTACAATAATGTTTGTTAAAATTCATTGCAGTGGATTAAAACTGGAGTATACTGGAGATAAATATATTCTAGAAAGGACATTTACATTTAAGCTCCTATGATGTTAACAGAATTTACGTGTGGCTGTATGTGGTTTTGGAGAAATCAAAAAGAAATGGCGTTTTTCAAACGGGTATGGTTTTTTTTTCAGTGCCACACAATCAACAGTATCACCAATAACATCAAAGTATTGTTGTCAGCATTGATTAAAACAGAACAAAGAACGTGTTGATGGCATCGAATAGAAATAAAAACTCTACACGTGTCAACAAATATAAGCAATAAAGAAGGGAGACATAAAGGAGACATCATATGAAATATAAAGAGTGCATAAGAATTGAATGGAATGATGCAATAACAATAACAGCAACAGCAACAGAAAGAATGAAAATCAAAGTGGGTAAAAATAACAACATTTGGTAGAACAGTCAATGCATTTGAACAGAAAAGCAAACACAAAATGGAAAACAATGGAAATGGAAAAAAGAAAATGAAATCAAGACTAGAAAGAACAATGGTAGTACTGTTGACGTTTATTATGATTGTGATGATGATGACAATGACAAGACTGACCACAAGTAACAGTAAAATTCAATTCGACAGAATTATTTTTGTATGTTACACACACGCACCCATACATAAATTTGTACTAAAATAAAACACGTACACAGCCACAGATTTCTACTATTCAATGTTGTTTCAGAACTTTTTACAATTGCAACCAATTCGTACAGAATTTTACACAAATGCATATACATGTAGCATATGGTATACTCATAAGAGTGAGTTACAGTTGAACAATAACAAAATAATTCAATTGAAAACAATAGTCATTAACATTTTCTATTTCCTATTTCGAATTCAAATAAATAAGCCTTTGATTAGATGTGACATCATGCCATGCCCTTGCCATACCACATAGAACTCATTCACTATGATCCATGTTAATCCCAGTTGATTAACATTAGTATATAACAGATATCAGCAATAAGTATTCAAAACGATGCGTAGCTTCGAGTTATACTTATAATTTCAGATTCATACCTATTTTAATATCATACTCATACTACTCATACCCAAAGTTGAAAGTACTCGTCGTACTTATACTTAACAACACGCATGATGTTGTTGACTTCGACTCACCTCTACTTAAAATTTACACGAAGCACAAAATAAGTATGATTCGCGTACGAACACTACTATACTCACAAGAAGAGTGTGTGTATGCTTTGCTTGTTGTCTTTGTATTTCCTATCTTCATTGTTTGTATATGCAACAACAACAAAGGCTGTAAATTTTGATTTTTGAATGATTCGAGCCACTCGAATCACATTTCGAATGTTGTGAGTTTGATGTCAACGTTGTACTCATGCTCATTGTAACCTATACTTGTAAATCAATGTTGTAGCAAGTACGAATGAATCACAGTAGTTGAATTTCAATTCTATTGATTCACTCATATTCAAAATTGCATGAGTACTTATGAGTAGCGGAAAAACGAATCATTGCTGATCTCTGGTATATATGATTCATGACTTAAAAGTTTTCTGTATTTCTAAACATTGTTTAATGGAAGAGAGATAAAAAGAGCAAAGACTAACATTCAGTGATATTTACAGACATAATTGGTCATTCCAGCCCTTTAGTCAGCATTACGACCCATCGTCTCATACTACTTATGTTGCGAGTGTTAATTTTTTACATAAGTGGCGAGACCTACAGTTTAAAGTCGTTTCCAAACGATAGATTTCATTTACTCTCAGAATTTTTCCAGAAATCTGCGGGGAAGCAGTTTATTGAAGATGCCAGACCTGGAATTTGAACCGTTATATTGAATAAATTTTATTGAACTAAATTATCAATAACAAGAAATAGTTCCTTTCCTTTAAAGTTATAAATTTTATAGACTCCCTTTAATTTCTAAATTCCTTAAATTCTTTTGCAAACATTTTCCATTTCACTGTGTTAAGAGTCTCTAATTTTTTTTTTTGTTAGTAAGTAATAAAATGCTCGTATTGAATACGTTTATTTGGATTAATTCCAAAGGATTTATTGCTCATCCAATGCACAATAACGATTCTCCCTTAGGTAGACTTGCCTAAAGACTTGGCTTGATTTCTGCCGGAGAACGAACAGACTGTCTTTCATCTAATGCGTTAGTGCCTTGCTCTTGTTATGAAAAGACGGAGGCTTTTGTAACTCCCACTTTCAGACACCCTTGACCGGGCTCTATATTATTAGCCAGCGGAATTAAAACGAATTTAACTTTGATAACAAATTAAGTCTTGCATGTATTAGGCTTAAATCGATTGTTGGCGTATTTGTCCCCCTCTTTTAGAACTTTATTATTTAACCCATTACTTTTTTACTACACCAAACACTGCGGTCTCTTAAACCATAAAAAATTGTACACTTTCATAGGCGTTAACGTTACTTCACTACGGTTTTATGTTGGTTTTATATAAATCCTCATAATATTTTATTGCGAACTGCTCCCCTTTCTTACTCTTTATAACTCTTATAAAAATGTTTGTTTGCCTTTAATCATAGCCTCAGGACATATAATGCTGTTTAAGCCTAGTCAATCAGTATAATACCAAGAGTACATAGCTGGTGTACAAGTTTAATCACTGAACACATGGCGTCATAATTTTTTTTATTTTTTTTTGTTGTCTTTGTCATTTAATAATGCCAAAATTAAGAAAGCAATACAAATATAAGAAAGGGAAATACAGGCAATAACAATATCACAGAAATCCTTTCCAATAACATGTCCAATAATGAAGACAATATTTTCTGGCGATTGTAAGGAATTTATTAAATATACATACACTTAAATATTAATGTATATATATGTGTGTGCGTGGGTGGTTGTGTCTCATTGTTTCCGGCAACTTATATTTCTCTTCTTTTCCATCTTGCGCCAATAAGGACTTACAAAAACCCCTCTTCTTGGAACAATAAACATGAATTGTTTTCCTTACAAACATTAACTGTGAATTAAATTAACATTAAAATAACAACGACAACAAGCAATATGTATTAAAATTTCCTTGTTTTCCCTTCCTTTACTCTCCTTTTCTCACATTCTATTGTTTACATTAGATGCGGTCTTTGTCTCCGCAATAAACCTGATCAATTTCGAAACAATATTACAGGGTGGCAAAGTAAAGCCCTAAATTTTATTTTTAATTTTGCTTTTTAATTTTATTGTTCAAAAGCAAAAATGTTGGAAATAACATCAAATTTTAGAATCAGTTTAGATTTGTTCAAATTGGCCACCTTTGGTATGAAATATGGCCTTCAGGCGGTCGGCAAAGCCATCATAGGCTGCACCAAAGTCGCTCTGTGGTATTTTGGACCATTCCCGGCGAAGCGCCGTCTTGAGATGATCGACTCTTTAGTAATTTTTAGTGAGAAACTTACTCTCCAAAATGGCCCAGGCGGAAAAGTCCAACGGATTGAGATCCGGAGATTTTAAGCCATTCTTGGTTGACGCGTGTTGAGTGCAGTGGTGCTGAGTCCTGCTAAAATGTCCATGATCTGCGGCCGAAAATTTTGTCTGCCCAGGGCTTTAATACTGTCTTTAAGACATTTTTCCGATAATATTCGGCATTTATTTTGACCCCACGGTCGATGAATACGAGCGGGGAGCGACCATCGACCGTTACGGCGGCTCAATCCAATTCCATCGGCGGCGAATGAGTTCTGGTGGCCAATCGCAGGTGTAAATTTTCAGCTGACCTATTTGGCAAGTAAACGCGATCATTTTGTTTGTTTGCTCAATTTGAAATGGCTTCTCATCGGAGAAAACCAAATTGGGTAACTGGCCACTTTAGTGTAAGCGAAGTAAGTCCTTGACTCTTTCCAGTCCAACTTTTTTTTGTCATTCGGTAAGGTCTTGCACTTTTTGGAACTTCAATGGCTTTAGTCCAAGCTCATTTTTCAGTATGTGTTGCATTCGTTCTCGCGATAAGTTCAGCTCACGAGCAATTTTTCTATCACTTCGGCGTGGATTTCGATCAAATCTTGCCTTCACTTTTGGGATTATTTCTGGTGTTGTTAGTGTTTCTTTTTCCACTTTTTCAAAAGATCAAAAGGCTTTTGTAAGCTTGTAAATAATAAAATGAACTGACATTAGAATAAATCTGACAGCTGTCAGACGAGCGGTTTACAAATAATGACAACCTGAAGTTGGTTGCAATACATATCAGCCACCCTGTAGACGACCAGACACAGCAGCTTCAGCTCCGGCTGCAGCCAAAACCACTGGCTTATCGAATAGTATTAACGCCCAATACTATTCAATATCATTGAACGATGGCAATGGCATGGTTGGTGGCTAGGACGGTAATAGTGATAGCAACATTAAGCCAACTGCGCTAGACTATAACGTTTCGAATGGTTGCGTGAATCCTTGGAACCATAGCGATATGATTTGAGAAAGGTAAGTAAATAAACTATATAATGAGAACAAAAACTATTGAACAATGCCAATTTAGGGTTACAGTTTTACCATCTCTTGGCAAAGCATTAGAATCTTGCACACATATGTTGGCTAAGGTACTGTGCTGTGTTGTGTGTGTAGAGGCGATGAAGTGTAATGAATGGAAAAGTTTTCTGCTACAATTGCTCCATGATTTTAAAGAGTACCACCATAATATAAAAGTTATTTTCTTTTCTATAATTTCCCCCAAAAATAAAATGTTTGTTAAGCTCCTTAATGCCGTTTTCTTCAATTTTTCGTTAAATTCTTAATTGACTGGAAGGCTTAATAAAATTTAATTGCTGAACACTTGATTCACACTTCAATTGTGACAACTGTTTACACCCGTTGTCTGTTAATGATCATTAACCTTCTTTCATTACAATTCGTCTGTATTCAATTGTTCGACGGACTGCTTAAATTTTTTTATCAGTTTTCAAATGCAGTTCACGTTGTTCGACGTTAACGGCAGTGAAAATACTAGAACTGATGATGTTAATGTAACTGCCAGTGCTGCCGTTGTCCCAGCTTCAGCAGTTGTGTGATGATAGTTCTTAAAGGAGAAGAAGATAAAAGCATTTAATTTGAAACAATTTTCTTCATTTCAGTATGAACTTTAAGGACTTATGGGTGACATTAAATTCTACGATGATAGCTGACGTGTTAATTATATACTACACGTTGTCACACATATTGACAAAGCTCTATATAATGTTGAAGCGCCTAAGTCATCATTAAAGAGTAACGATTTCTTTGACTTCTATTGAAACGATTTTTCCGATTTGCTAGACGTTAATTGTAAGTATTAAAATAATTACAATAAAAAAAAAAATAAAATAAAGTTTGTGAGTCAATCCACACCCAGTGAGCATTGAGTGTGAATGAATGACTGATCAAACACTTTTAAGGTGCTTGTTTTTTTTTTTGTTTTATGATTGCATTAAGCCATTCTGATGGATCCTCATTTTCCAATAAAGCTTTTTTAAGGATTTATTTTTTAACGGACAAATTAAGTGCCATTGAATTTTTCTCTTCCTTTCCATTTTATTGTATTTGCTTGTCGTCTGTGACACATAGCAGTTGCTGGGTTGGTTGGCTGAATGTTGGGTTTTTTATTATTTTGCTCTACCCAGCCACATTTTATTTATTTATTTTTTTTTTTTATTACCGGATATTTTTCTTTATGCACACTACCCCACAACGAAATGTGGTTTGGGAAATTAAAATAAGTTTGTAACGTTTAAGAATTATGCTGTGGGTAAACAATTTTAACTGAATGATATATCGTCTAGTACAGTAGTGTAGCATCGTAAACATCTGTAAGTCTAGTACCATAGCAGGGTGGCATAAGCTTCTAACCTCAATTATAAAGTGTAAGAATACATAACTTTTGATGATGACCAAGTTCTTTACAGAATAGGCATATGTTTATTAAAGGATCAGGATTACGATCCACTTAAGTTGTGTTCATTAATTTTATACTTGATTGGCGATGCGCAACGAAAGATTTTTGAGAAACATTTCATGGGAATTTTTATTTACTATCAGAGTTTTTGCCCGAAATCTGCTGAGAAGAAGTCGCCGGTAAAATATTTTCATATTTTCGTTTTGATGTCTGACCTCGGATTTGAACTCATGCCTTACGTCTAATAAGCCAACACACTACCTACTAGACTACGGCGACTTCACATACTTCTGAATCATACATACATAATTGGCCATTACAACCCTTCAGTCAGGATTACGACCTAGCTTCTCACATCACTTATGTTGTGTGCGTTAATTTTATACATGAGTGGCGGGACCTACAGTTTAAAGTCGACTCCGAACGACAGGTTTTTGTGAAGCTTTTCATGGAAATTTTTACTCTCAGAGTCTTTGCCAGAAATCTGCTGAGAGGAAGTCGCCGAAGAAATATTTTTCGTTTTTTGATGTCTGACCTGGGATTTGAACTCATGCCTTACGTCTAATAAGCCAACACACTACCTACTAGACTACGGCGACTTCACATACTTCTGAATCACAGGAACTTATATCGGATGGGCTATCTGTCGGTTTGAATTAAGACCATTGGTTGTTACGAATCAAGCAATATTTTAACCTGCCCCAAAAGTCTGTTCATAATCGCCACTGAACGTAATGAGACCCTTGAGCAACGTTGAGATTTATTTGAAATTAATTTGCTGAACAAGTAAAATTGGTCGTAGCGCGTTCAATGGAAATTATCTACCACGGTGGAAACCGCGTCATAAGAAACACTGAATTTGTACAAATCAAATCATTCGTACTGCATTATATGGAAAATTAAATTATGAATTATTTTTATTGAATTCAAGAGTTCATATAAGAATTGATAAAAAAAAAAAAAATTAAGTAAGAACTAAACTAAAAGACTGGTTTCCAACGAAATTAAGAACGACTTGTAAAATAATGTAATTTTTTAATATTTATCCTCAAACTGGGTTCATTTTCATTCATTGTTTTTTTTTAAATTGAAAATCCAAATGGAATTTTTTTGTACGGTACTGTATCTCGGCTGAGGTTTTGCGTCGAAAATAAAACTTATATTAAACCCTCATACAATATCTAGTTACTATTCATTCATAGGCTGTGCGGAAGGAACTAATGGGATGAAGTTGAACGCAAACTACGCTATAAGAGTACCGAGTTATAGGAGGGCTGTCGTAATTTCAGCCACGCGTTAAATGGAGGTCGCAGTGGTCTAGTAGGTAGTGTGCTGGCTTATTAGACTTAAAGCCAGGGTTCGAGTCCCCGGCCAGACATCAAAATAAAAATACAAAAAGTAGATTTCTGGCAAAAACTCTGAGAGTAAAAATAAAATTGCCATGAAAAGTTTCTCAAAAATCTGTCGTTCGGAGTCGACTTTAAACTGTAGGTCCCGCCACTTATGTATAAAATTAACACAAACAACATAAGTAGTGAGAGAAACTAGGTTAATAATGCTGACTGAAGGGTTGTAATGACCAATTATGTATGTATGTATGTTTTATGGAAACCGCGTTCTGAGAGTACCGCGTTATAGGTGGGTTGATTGTACTTAGTGTTCAGAAAACCGATGCGTGTTTTACGCAAGCCATTGCACCCAATACGTGTGACTGTTTGGTGTGGCTAATGGAAAAGGCATTATTGACTCTTATTTCTTTGAAAATGAAGACAGCACAACCATTACGACTAATGGAGACACCGTTGTTGTGATACGACCCCATAGACTCGAAAAAATGCCCGAAAATAGGTCTGATCGAATGTGGTACTGTGAGTTCAGCCGCGGTAGCCATATGAATGAAATATTACTGCATTCCTAACCGGAACAATTGTACTTAATAATAATGAAATTAATTTGTCAAAATTTTAAACTGGTCTTGTGTTATTACATTTTTAAATTTGAACTTTTCAATCACCCACCATTCATAATGACAGTACATACATATGTGACGTATGAGTGATATTTAATTCCATTAGTTTCATACGTAGCTAAATAAATTGTATTTTATTGCATACTTTTCAGGGTAACTATTATGGTACATGTAATACGATGCGTATACGTAATATATTTTAAACGTTCCTTTCTCTACTTATGCACAATGACAAATTTTTGTAACACGTGTTTTCGTAATTTCACTGAAAAACGTCAAACTTTCGAATTCAATATTTAGCAGCTGAAATATTTTTAATTAATTTTCTTAATTAAGTTTCGTTTTTTTTCATTAGTAGCAACACAGAGTAGGCTGCTTTTCTTATCGTTCACAATAATTAATTTAATTTTGCTTATTTTCGGCATTTAATTTCGCATGATATCGTTAAAAATAAGAGAAATGTGGCCTCTTGTTTCTTTTTCAGATGAAATGTACTTGGCTAAGGACAATACTTATGGCTCTGAAAATCCTAAAGTATACAGTAGTGTAGGGATAGCATGGTTGGTGAACTTGTGCTTCGGGTGATTTCACTTAAATATATAAATTCTTTATTATTTGTTCTTTTTTTCCCGTTTATACATTCGAATAAATTTTTTCTTTTAAATTTTCGGTTCAATGATAGTGCTCATTGCGTCGTATACCATTTTTGCATATTTTTCTTTATTCCTTTTGGTCTTTCTTAACGTTGGTTTTATTTATTCAATAACGATTAACGATAACGTATTACATTTTCGTCTTTTTTCCCGTTTTCGTTTTTGTTTTCATATTTTTTTATTTTCGTTTCGGTACAGAATGCTGCCATGACAACGACTGCACAATGTAAACCTGTTACCGATTTCCGCAAACTATTCATGTCACTGATGATTTCGATTAAATGATTGAATAGCCGATTAAAAAACCAGCAGACGTTTTCACTTTTATTTAAATTTTATCACAAGAAATTTGGGTAAGTGCCTCAGTGGCGATAATAAGTTCAACTACAGTTTGCATTAAAAACTCGATAGTAAATTATTTTCAAATGAAAAATATGTTCAAGCTGCCATTACCATCATCATTAAACTTAAGCACTTAGTTTTCTTCATTTATTTATCATTTTCATTTTAAGTATGAATGAATGGAAAGTAATAATTTTTGAATTTATTGAGTTTCATAATATTATTGTAGTTGTTTCAGTTTGTATTTAATTCAAGCGAAGGAAAAAATAATCAACCCTTCATGCCAATGAGGACCTTTTAAAATGTATTTTGTCAAAATTTTCGATAATATTTCACGCTTTTTTTTTCATGTTCCAGTACTTTATTTTATTTGCCTTCCTTGTCTAACACAATGTTTATTTAGTTTATGACATTTCACTTAATATTGCCTCATGGCAATTTCTTCTTAAAGTAAAAACACAGTAAAATTTGAGCTGACTTTTCAAACTATACGTACCGATAATGAATCTATATTTGGTCCTTCTTTTATCCCCAGTTTGTGTTTTTTCTATTTCTTTTACAACATCTTTTAAGAGAGTAGTTAAATTTCGTTTAAATTTTATGCCATGTCTGCAACAATTTATAAAACGTTCGTTGGCTATACCAACTAATCGGATTCAGGATTCGATTATTCTGTTGTCCTCATTTTCGCAATAAACACTCACTCATAATGAGTGCATTGGATTCTGTAAGCGTACGTGTGGGAGCCTGAGCACTAAATACAGCCGTTTTCCTTATTACCGTACACGCCATGATAAAAATGAGCAAAATCTACATAATCGCGCAGTTTCTTGTTGTCTCTATAAATTCTAACGTTGCTTAAGCGTAAATCGATTTATTACGTTCAGTGGAGATAATCAGTGATGTTGTCTTAATTTTTTTTTTTACCGGAACGCGTAGATATAATTATGTAGACAGCTCCGATCCTGGGTAGGCGGCCGATCTGTGCGATCTTATGTTCCAAATTTGAACATGGGGGAGGGAGATTTCCCACAATTTTTGAAAAAAATTCAAAACAAAATTTGCAATTCTTTTAAATTTTTTTTTTTTTTTTTTTTTCAAAACATTAGCCAATTCTCGTTATCTGAAATCATCTTTAGTTCCGGAACGCGTTCCTATCCAAAAAGGAAGTACCGGAACGACGTTCCGGAGCGTTCCGGCTCGACAGCACCACTGGCGATAATGTACTGAATTTTATGGCAAAATAGAATATCATAAGTATTGCCAGATTCGAAATAAGCTATGCTTCAAAATTATACCGATAGATGTCTCACCCAATAAATGATAATTCTGTCTTGGCTTCCTTTGTTTTGTAAAAATGTACTCCAACACTTTTTAAAGTAAAAAAATATATTTTTGCCTTCTTTTAACAAACCCTCTTCTGTGAATAGATATTACACGTTATGATTTTTAAATGTTAAAGAGTTCGGAAAATAAACATGTTCATTAAGTAAACATTATTAAAATTGAAACGTTTAAGGCGTTTTATTTTTTAATTTTCAATTCAATTTCAATTTCCATACAACATTTGCCCATATAATGATAAAATCAAAAGAAAATCCTCCATAGCAGCGATAGCAATAATAATAATTATAATCACACCATAAAAAAATAGTAAAAACAACAACGAATGTAAGAATAACAAAAGAAGATAAAGAAACAATATAACGTTTTCAAAGGAAAACAAATATTGTCTTAACTTGAGGAAAGATATACAAACAAACATAAATAGCACATTTACATACGTACAGGGTGGATGATATATAATGCAACAAAGTAAAGCGCTATATTTATTTTAATTTTGTTTTTTAATTTTATTTTTCAAAAGCAAAAAAGTTGGAAAAAACATCAACTTTTAGAATCAGTTTAGATTTGTTCAAATTGGCCACCTTTGGTATGAATTATGGTCTTCAGGCGGTCTGCAAAGCCATCATAGGCTGCACCAAAGTCGCTCTGTGGTATTTTGGATCATTCCCGGCGAAGCGCCGTCTTGAGATGATCGACTCTTTAGTATTTTTTAGTGAGAAACTTACTCTCCAAAATGGCCAAGCGGAAAAGTTCAACGGATTGAGATCCGGAGATTTTGGTGGCCATTGTGCGGTAGTAATGAAGTGAGGAACCACCTTTTGAAACCATTCTTGGTTGACGCGGGCTGAGTGCAGTGGTGCTGTATCCTGTTGACTGCCCAGGGCCTCATACTATCTTTAGGACATTTTCCCGATAATATTCGGCATTTATTTTGACCCCACGATCGATGAATACAAGCGGGCAGCGACCGTCGGCCGTTACGGCACCCCACACCAATTCCATCGGCGGCGCTTGAGTTCTGGTGGCCAATCACAGGTGTAAATTTTCAACTGACCTCTTTGTCAAGTAAACCCGATCATTTTGTTTGTTCACAAACGGCTCAATTTGAAATGGCTTCTCATCGGAGAAAACCAAATTCGAAAAATGGCTACTTTCGTGCAAGCGAAATAACTCCTTGGCTCATTCCAGTCTAACTATTTTTTGTCCATCGATGAGCTTTTGCCCTTTTTGGATCTTCAATGGCTTTAGTCCAAGTTAATTTTTTAATATGTGTTGCATTCGTTCTTGCGATGTGTTCAGCTCACGAGCAATTTTTCTACCACTGTAGCGTGGATTTCGATCAAATCTGGCCTTTACTTTTCGGATCATTTCTGATGATGTTACCGTTTCTTTCGTCCATATTTTGGACGTGATACAACACTGCCAGTATCACAATAACGAGCAATGGTACGAGAAACAAAAGATTTATTCACATTTAAATGCTGAAGGGCTTTAACAATAGCCGCCTATGATTTTCCAGCCAAATATAAAGCAATCATACTTTCTCGCTTGAATACCATCACGAATAACTTTTTTTCTGAATGTAATAGATCAAAATGATTTTGTAAGCGTGTAAATGATAAAATGAACTGTCACTGGAATAAATCTGTCAGCTGTCAGACGAGCGGTTTACAAATGATAGCAACCTGAAGTTGGTTGCAATACATATCAGCCACCCTATAATTCCTAAACCGGCATATGTATGTGCTCTAAAAAAAAAACAAGTCAGAATAATGAAGTAGTTATATGTGTATGTATATTAAATGTGCAGCCTTCCATATGTATTCGCAAATGCCCCAAATGCCCTCCTATAATACATATTTACACAAACAATAACAAGACCAAAAAAACAAGATGTCAATTTGTAATGTCTCCTTTGCTATTTCATGTCTCCTTTAATATTGCAGTCAGCATAGTCGTGTTCTTTTTATTTCGCTCCTCTTCATACGAGTGCAGTATTGTCCAGTATCAGGCAGGTAAATTGATACGCTGTACGATATGTTGTCAACTATGAATACTTAGGGGAAAGATACCCTAAACTTCACAGAAAGTTGGAAGTTTACATCTTAACTCATGCAATTATTACGGTTGATTCCATTCGTTTGTTGCGAATTATATCATGTCATTCTGTTGGTTTGTTTGTGAACATACTCAGATACATAATATACATAATTGGTCATTACAAACCTGCAGTCGATATTACAATACAGCTCCTCTCAAAAATTATGTTGTGTGTGTTAATTTCATACGTAAGAGGCTTGACCTACAGTTTAAGACGACTCTAAACAATAGATTTTTAAAAAATTTTATACTTTTTTTTTAGAGTTTATACCAGAAGTCTGGCATGGGCTTAGGTCTAATAAGCCAACACACTACCTACTAGACAACGTCGACTGTATTTGGTTTGTGTACATGACTCACTTAAGACAAAGTGAATAAATCCGTGTATAAACGTGGATAGAAACATACGGAAATATTTCTTTAACTTTTTCTTTAAATTTTATAATTTTCTTGAACTCATTCCTTTTTCCTTTCATTCTTGCACTCTGTGGTTAATTTGTATTTCTTGGGCTCCCTCATTTTTATTTCTTTGGCATTGCATGAATTTTTTTTATTATCATCGCTGTTATCATCACCAATATATTTACCTGTAGGATTCATATCTCTACTCAATTCTCAATAGCAACTACTTTTGTTGCAAATTAACACATTTTCTCTCAGCAAATATTTCTGGAAAATATGAAACAAATAATCAAACAAAATAATTTAAAAGAAAAGTGGAAGGAAAATCAACGAAAACAGTACATACATGGGTAGGGAAAAGAAAGTGCACTGAAACATGCGTGAATATTCCATTATTTATTCATCAATACATTTACAATCATCACATTATCAGCATCATCGTCACCCCTGTTTAATGTCTTTTGTTATTTCTAGTTGTCATCATCTGTTACAGAGTTGTTGACAGTAAATGTGATAACAATTCAATGAAGACTATTATGTACACATGAATGAGTAAAATCTATGCATGTATACATATTTCAATACATACAAGTTAAATAAAACCTTTTACAAACATTTACAAAGGAAAGAATTTTTTTTTTTTCTTTGTCTGGTTGTATTGAATTCATTTCAATACTGATCATTTCCGTGTATCCCTACAAATGCCAATGAACATAAACGTTTAATTGTTGCACAGAATCGTGTTTTACTCAAACAGATTTTGGTTTTCTCTTTCAAATAAAATAAACTTCTTTAAATGTCCTTTTAAATATAAGTAACCTAAGTCGTCGTAGTCGTGGTAGGTAGTGTGTTGTCTTATTCGATATGAGGACACGGTCGAACATTTACAACAAAACAAAATATTAAAAAATATTTAATCGCCAACTTCAAGCTGACCAGTCCGATAGTAAATACAATTGTCATGAAAATTTTCTCAAAAATCTGTCGCTTAGAGTCGACTTCAAACTGGCAGTCCCTTCACTAGTGTATAAAATAAGTGGCGTAAGAAAAGCTTTACAATACCCTTTATGACTTACATACATACTAAGCAGCAAACCCAATCTGGCAGTAGCCTCTACTTAGGAATATTTACTCATATACATACAAACATAATTGGTCATTACAACCCTTCAGTCAGGATTATGATGTGTGTGTGTTAATTTTATACATAAGTGGCGGGATCTACTGTTTAAAGTCGACTCCGAACGACAGATTTTTTGAGAAACTTTTCATGGCAATTTTATTTACTCTCAGAGTTTTTGCCAGAAAAATACTTTTTGAATTTTATTTTGATGTCTGGCCTCGAACACAACTTACAACATTTAATAAAACTGTCACCCATTTAAAGATTTCATCAGTCAACCCTATTATAAGTGATGAGACCACCAACCTGACAAACCAGGTACTAAAAATCAAGTACAACATCCTCTTCACTACAATGGTATGTAGGTAGTTTTCTTTTGGCATGTCATTGTATAGACGAGCATGTGTGTACGAGTAAGTTTGTGTAATTCTCCCAGCTTGCATGTGCTTATTTATAAGCATAATGAAAGAAAACTTATTAGGTCAATGGGGATACCTATCGCACCATCACAACTGATTTTTTTTTTTTTTACTCACTCTTCATGGCATTGATTGCGATACGATGTTTGGTTTCAACAGGATAATGCAACTTGCAAATCAAAGCATTTAAATCGTCAAACGTTTGATGTTCGAAATGGTGAAGGCAATACAATGTATCTGGGTAAGGCAAAACAAAAACAATTTTTTTTATTATTTAGATTCCACCTCAAAAAGTACTACCTCGTCTGGAGTACGTCAACAAACATCCGTCTATTGTTGCGCAGTGAATTGGGCAAGTACGATGTCTGTAAAGATACTAAGTTGGAATTAAAAACATCAATTACAAGTTTTATAGCTGATCGTCAAATAGCTGACTGCTGTTTTAAAATCAAAGGCCCTTTTTAGGGCCACAAAAATCTTTACGAAAGGGATTAAAATTCTTATTCAACTTTCAGTCTTTAATTACAAAGTATTTTTAATTTGACATTTGCAATACATTTTTATAATTAGGCTCCAAAACGCAATATATGTCTATGCAATTCAAGAAAAGTTTACGATCTAGTACTATAGATACCAAATGCAATAAATATACCAAATACATTGCATATGTAAAGTTACAGCCTTACGTGGGTAAAGTCGAAACGTGAAGAAGATCCTTTAAAAACAAATCGATAGACACCATATTTTTATCGACAAAAATCACCAGATGTCTTCATAGATGTCTCCAGTATTCCAACGAAGGTGGCTATGTAGCATAAAGTGATCCTGCAAAATTTTAATACCGTGCGAGTTTTTAGCCAAACGATCTCCTACCATGTGACCTCTTCAACTTCATCTTGAATATCGTAGAGCGGTCGGCGATAGTGAATGGCCATGTCACTATTTTCTACAGAAGTGTCCATTTGTTCGCTCCCTTTAATGCTATTGATCGGGAGCCAATTTTGGTGGGTATAGAATGACTGAAAAACGCTGTATGTGGTGTCATATGCGACCTTTGGATTCCAAATTACGACCGATTACTATACTTTCAATATAGTTTTATCTGCGCTACTAAGAATGATAACAGTTTGGAGATCAGCCGTAGGATCCAAATGAAGCTACTATGTTCTCAGTAGGCAATTTAGTAACAGGGACACCTTCAACTGCATTCATCAAACTGCAATATAAAGCCAAGACAACAACAATTCAGAAAGAATTCAGTCAATTTTGTTTGAAGATACTTTCACTGTGTACGTGGAAGAGTGTAAATAATAATAAAATTAAAGCAAATTTTTTTTTTAACATTTTTAAAAGAGTAAAAAACTAACAATACCTTGAAATAAAAATATTTCGTATTTATTTCCAAAAACAATTGCATGAATCAATTGTATTACGGAGATGCGTGTTTTGTCTTCAATAGTTTTTGTATAAAATTTACATGGCAAAAGAAATTAAATATTAATCATACGCCACACATACTTAATAAACAAATTTGAGTAAACAACTGATAAAGGATGTTCATTTAGAGAAATCTAATAAGATAGAGGCAAAGGACATCATACGTACTATAGACTTTTTGCAGTTGGATTAATGTTAACATTGGTTAACACTGAGATCGAACTACTAATATTGTTATTTAGTTAAATTAAGCTCGAAATAGAATTGTCAAAATTTAATTGCTTTTAAAAATACAGTCAAACTTGTTTATAACGAACTCGTTTTAATAATTAGGAACTACTTTAAATGGTCCCAGTAATTAAATTCCGTACATTTTACCTTTTTTATAACGAACCCTTAGAAAAAACTTTCAAGTGTGACATTAGTCTTTATTCTTATTTAATATGACAGCATTAAATTATAACTCAACATCTTTAATCAGCTCATAGATAAAGAGAATTAAAACTTAAGTTGCTAAATTTTTGGTTTTTAATAAAAAAACAAACTAGATGACCTGTGCGAATATTTCGCACCATTAGTTGTCATTTTTGTAACATAAAATAGAAATTTTATTAAAAGTATAAAAATATTGGAAATCATAATTATACATATCTTTAAATGCTTTTATAATACTTCTTTTAATACAATGTTCGAGGTAATGACATGATCATCGATAACTTTTTGCCCGCACGAATCCTTAATACAAACAAAAATATCTTTAAACGTACGCACTCTCGAGAAAAAGCCGCGTTTAACTGCCCATGTGAAAAGACCGGTTCTGGTAAATACAATCCTACCTTTTGAAAGGTTTGGGCTTGTGTTTTGTTTATCGTCATAGCAAAAGCAAGTCTCACAGGGAATTGTTTTCGTGTCATTCAGAAAGGCACAGTTGGATCAGAAGGTGTAAGGTTGATTCGAGGTATGAGTACAGTTTTATCGGTATGAATAATTTTTGCTGATATGATGTGGTCTCCCAAGTTTGTTACGATTAGCCTGGTACCCGTATTACTACACTTCATAAAACAAACAACGCCATGACAATAACGACATTACCAAAATGGCTTTTCTAACTTTATATAGTATTATGTGGAAGAGCATTACAATTAAGCGATCCTGTTTATCGCACTTGATCTAACAACTACTGCAAAATATTGTCAAAATAGTTTTTTACAACTTAATATGCATATTATATATAACTGACTTAGTAATATTATAAAGTAAATAGCGGTATTGCCAGAATGGATTTTAATACATATTATGTAGAACTGCATTACTATTAAGCGACCCTGTATTACCACACTTAAAGAAAATATATAATCATATTATCACGTAGTTCTATATGAAACATAATTTTTATCAATGAAAATATTAATTTTGTAATTTCTAATTATTTTTTGCCATTAGTGTTAGATATGAGCTTTAAAATGAGATATCGTTCATTAGATTTGATGCGGTAGTATGGGAGATATTTGCAACCGACAAAAAAATTGCTTTCGATATAATATATATGATACTTTTTGTTTTTAATAAATGATAAAAATTATTTGTATTTTATATTTTCTTCTACGACTTCACCCCGCTTATTACGAACTTTGTCTATAACGAACTATTTTTTTCGGTCCCAAGGAGTTCGTTATAGCTGACTGTAGTTCTAATCAAATCCGCTGTAGATGTTGTTTTTTTTCTTTACATGGCATCTTGTTTGTTAACAAACAGTGATAGAACTTTTAAACAAATTCGGTTAAGTTCATTCTTTTTTTTTTAGTTTTTCCACCTTTTCTTCGAATTTATTTGAATTTATTCTTCTTTACCTCATAATAGCAGAAATTTTATAATTTTTATTCACATTTAACAAGCAAAAGAAAAAGATTGTGGACACGCATTGAAACAAACAAACCAAAAAACGATTTTGTTTTGCAGTTTTACTGCTATTTACAATGTGATAAGTAAACGATTCTGGTATACGACAGGAAAAAGCACTCGAAGAAATTAAAAACACTGTATGATCACAAGACAATTTAAATTTTAATTTATTCATCACAATTTATTAATATTCTCTTAGGTCTATATCTCTATCTTTCTCTATAAAAGACAAAAAAAAAAAATCAAAAATACAAAGTCACTGCTACTCTACAGACTGTGGCGGCACATACATATATGTGTGAGTGTATGAGATCCTGTAGGACAACATTAACAGACGCTGTCTTATCCTCAATTTCACTTTCCTAAAACAAAAAAGAAACTAAAACAACAGCACATAGAAAGACAAGAGAGCGAGGGAGAGCGAACCACAGGAATAATACTAAAAACAATAGAAAATTTCAAATACCAAAAAAAAAAAGATAGAGTGAGAGCGCCTTTTGAAAACGAGCACGAGAACAAGTCTTACCATTCTACACACAGCGAATCAACGTTAAGCAGTGATATTGATGTTGGAAATTGGATAGCTGAGAGTGTGCAGCACTTGAAATTGAACATTTTTCGTAGAAATTCATTTCCATACACGCATGGCATGTGTGAAAGAAAAACCCAACGTAAGGAAAAGCAAATGCAAAGTGGAAAAAAAATAAAAAAGTCAATAAATGAATCAATGGACACTCTAAAAAATTTAATACAATATGTTTATTTACTTCACACCACTGTAGCTATCAGTAAGTCCAGGAGTAGGAATGTTTAAATTCTTCTCCTACAGAAATTTCTGTATAAAATAATGCATAGTAACTTTTGATTTTTAAATCCCGACTATGATAACCAAGAATTGAATTTATTCCTTCAATCATTAACAGAATTTCTATTAAGTTTTTATTTCTAAGATTTTCAGTATCTGTAGTAACAAATCGCCCTAGTCCAATAGATTGCGTGTTGAGCTTATTAAACAAATATTTTATTATACAGTCAAACTCGGTTATAACGCACTCCGTGGGACCAAAAAAAAAAAATCGTTATAGGCAATGTTCGTAATAAAGGGGATAAAGTCATTGAAAAAAATATAAAATACGAATCATCTTTTTCATGGACGATCCTTGTCTTACTGTTTCAAGTTGACACGCAGCCTCCTCGCGGCCCCTCCTGGATGGCATTCTAGCACCCGCTAGATGTTAAATAATGCGTGCAGCGAAGTCCAATCCCCTGGACGTTAAATTTGGGTTGTGCGTAGGGCTTGGAACCCACCACGTAAAAATTTTACTCCAATGAAAACCAACGTACTGAATTGAGTCTAAGAAGATGGGTCTGGCAGTAAATGAGGGCAAAACAAAGTATATGTTGTCGACAAGTAGAGACGTGCGGCGTATTGATTCTCAGATTACGGCCGATAACTATACTTTTGATACAGTCAAGGAATTTATTTATCTTGGCTCCGCCGTTACCACCAAAAATGATGTCAGTCTGGAGATCAAACGCAGGATTACTCTTGCCAACAAGTGCTACTATGGTCTCAATAGGCAATTGAGCAGCAGAGACAAAATTAATACTCTACAAGATGCTCATCTTACCCTTGCTTCTTTATGGCGCAGAGGCATGGACCCTATTAAGAACTGATGCAGCAGCCTTGAGGGTATTTGAGAGGAAAATCCTACGTAAGATCTTCGAGTTGCCGATGATTTCCGCATCCGATCTAACAGTGAGCTGTATGAGCTCCTCAACGACATAGACGTTGTGCAGCGTATTAATATCCAGCAGCTGCGCTGGCTCGGCCATGTCGTTCGAATGGAGGAGGATGCTCCGGCGAAACGGGTATTTGATGCGGGGATCTGCGCAAGTCGGCGTAGAGGATGACCTTGTATCCGTTGGAAGGACCAAGTCGAGGAAGCCCTGTCATCGATTGGTGTGACCAACTGGCGTAGGCGCGCAAGAAGCAGAAGCGCCTGGAAGGATGTATTGCGGCAGGCCGAAATCCGTTAATCGGGTTGTTATGGCCAATTAAGTAAAGTAAGTAAGTAAAGACTACTGTCACACTTCTTAGTTATTTCTGAGGGTTCGTTTTAAAAAAGGAAAAATGTATGAAATTTATTTACTGGGACCATTTAAACTAGTTCCTTTTAACCGAGAATTCGTTATAAATGAGTTCTTAATAAACGATGTTTTTTATATGAAAATTGATATTAAAACGTTGGGACTTGAAAATATGTACGTCGTAGCCAAGAATTCGTTATAACCGAGTTTTAACAAATATTTTCCCCATATAAAGTGTTTAGCAATTACTTTTTCTCCACATTTTACTCTTTACAATACTAGAAATTAAACAAAACAAAAAAACAAAAGAAGAAAAAGAAAAACAACGACTAAGAAAATGCTGGAATAAAATTTTCTTTGAAATATAAGAGAAACAAGAAAAATAAACATTTTTATCCTATTGCCATATCTGTAAGGATGCTGTGCTGTACACTCCTTACCTGCTTACCGATGATTGTGTTTTAAGTTTTTGTTATTTTAAGTTTTCGACTGGTGGGGGCCATAACAATTTCTGGTTTTCTGTAATACATTCAGTAGAAACAATAATTAATGAGGCAGCATCATAGGCAATGTGGCCAAACACTTTGTAACCAAAATGCCAGCAATTGTATTTCCGAATAGTAATTGCTGTAATTGCTATGGCGCATACATATATGTATGTATAGTAGAGACCAGTCTAACAGAATTGTGGTATTTAACCAAAAACCATAAGTTGTATCTTTAGACTTTAGGTCCGATTGTTTTAAGTTGTTATATGTGGCCCAAAAACACACTCACATACTTGCAGGCATACATGTTCATGTGGCATGCAATAGAACAGGATAGTGGAGTAGAGAAGTTGTAAATAAGGAGTCCCTACTAATTTTTATTAATTCACACATTTTTATACAATAAGTCACCGTATAGTAAAAGGTTTGGTATGAGCGGATGGCTGAAAAAAATGTTATTTTGTATGCCCTACTGAACCACTCATATTTCTTTACTACTACGTTGGACAAACTTGCGGGATAAAAAACTCCTTACGTTTACTATTAAGTCCCTAATCCAATGCAATTACTTCGTTGAATTACGATTTATTTTTTGCTCGCCAAATGAAAAATTATTACCTTTAGAGGCCATTATTTAAATTACAGGGAATTAGTTGCTGTTTTACTTTAACGCATTTTTGTTTCTAGAACTAGCTGTTGTAGTTTAAAGATTAGTGGTTATAAATCTTGAATAAATATTGCATTACTTAAGGTTTATATAGTTAAAGAAAAAGTCTTTATACACCATCATATTATTTCAGTGATTTTTATCAAATTGAAAAGGGCCATTATTACAACTTGCCGTTAAATTTGAGTTTAGTTAAAGTTTAACGGTTTAATTGTAACTTCACAGTTGAGGTCTCCGTTGTCTAGTAGGTAGTGTGTTGGCTTCTTAGACGAAATACCCGAGGTCGTATCTCAGGTCAGACATCAAAACGAAAATTTTAAAGTAATTTTTCGGTGACTTCCTCTCAGCAGATTTCTGGCAAAAACTCTGAGAGTAAAAAAATTGCAATGGAATGCTTCTCAAAAAAAATGTGTCGTTCGGAGTCGACTTTAAACTGTAGGTCCCGCCACTCATGTATAAAATTAATGCACACAACATAAGTGGTGTGAGAAGCTAAGACGTAGTACAATGGGTCAATTCGACCACCGAGTACTGTACTTGTCAGAATTGACAAGTACACGTCCTTTAACATAACCTACGATGCCGTTGAAAAAAACTTCTCGCAATCAGCAAAAACTTGCATATCCAATTTTTAATTGAAATAATTTCTTATTTTTCACAAGCATACACATATAAACAATCAGGTTTACAAAAAAATATTTATTACCTCCTGTACATATCACATATGAAAACAAATACGGTTCAGTTCCTCAATTGATTTTTGTTTATGGTTTATGGTTCTAAAAAGTCAAAAAAAAAACCTTAAAAATTTTGTAATTTCTTTGGGATAATTTATGTGACACCAGTTACAAAAAGTAAATTAAACCCAAGGTAAACTTTAGATGCAGTAATATGACAACCGATCAACATAATCGAAAATAAATTTATTTGAAATGAAAGGCAGGCAAACAGACAGTACAAACAATTATTAGAGACAAGACACCCAGAAAAACTGAATAGAAAGAAAAAACAATATGAACAAAAAAAAAAAAACAGAAACAAAAAAAAAAGAAAAAAAAAAGAATAAAATGATATGAAATTAAAACGGGTAAAGGATTCGAATATTTTACTTATTCTACTGACTTAACATATCTACTTATGATCTCACTCATTTACAACCGCATAACTATTTTTTATGGTTGACATTAATGTGCCATAGACAGAGGCATTATAAATATGTAATGAAAATTGTTATCCTTTCTACTGTCTGTAGTGTTGATATTGGATTTGTAACGCAGTAGTAATATATTTATATGTATAAGGAGTGCGCACAAAAAAAAAATTGGCCTCCATTTAATTTTATAATTTTTATCATAATTGAAAAAAATTAATACCATTATGTCGTTTTTGTTAGGCATCTGTTTTAAAATCCATGAAAATGGACTCCCCACAAGAATGTCGTAAAAAAATAATTGAAATTTTCAGTGAAAAACCGTCCAACTTACAAAAAATTATTGCTAGGTGCGCAGGTGTTAACCAAAAAACCGTTTCTTAGGTAAGAATAAAACAATATAAAAAGTCTTTGAGTATTGAGAGAAAGCGTGGAAGTGTAAAAAGAAAAGGATTTGCCGACCAAAACAATGCAACTAAAATAATACGTATTTTTCTAAAACACCCCAAAAAAAAAAAAAAAAATGAAAGAAAAGTGGCTCAACAAGTTGGATGCTCGGAGACCTTTGCCAGAAAAAAATTTTATACACAAAAGAATTCAAATACTATTTACTTTAATTGAAATATAAAACGAAAAAAATCCGCCACTTAGTTTTATTTCTATAACGAAAAGTTTAAGTCCAGTTTTTTTTGTGCGCTCTCCTTATGTCGTTTATGAATTATTTGAAAATATGAAACTTTAAGATGATGTAAGTATATGATATTCACTTATACACCTACGTCGCAGAGGCGTGTGATATAATGCTTTTATTGTGTTATTTAGTGGACAAAATCAAGTCAAATCAACTCCATTGCAGAAAAAGATACGATAAAGATATTTCATTAATATTTTTCCTTATTGGCATCACCAATTGCAATAAGAACTGTGAATGACAAATGATGGTGTCGAAAGAAGCTGCAACAAATATTGACTAATCGCTACACTTTGTATTGTATGTCATTTTTATTTAGCATTCCAAAAAAAAATAAACAAAAATTTTTAGTTATTTTAGATTTTTAAGTAAAGATCGCCTACCGCCTACATATCTACCATTTCATATGATGACACTGTACATATGTACAGTCAACCCTCGTATAACAAGGTGAGTGCGTACCGCGTTATATGGAAACCGCGCTATAAGAAACTCAGATTTCAGATACAAGCCAGGCTAATTCGTAGCACGTTCTATGGAAACCGTGCTTTAAGAAACACCGCGTACCGCGTTGTATGGAAACCAAGAAATACAATATGAACATAAAAAAAAAAACAGAAACAAAAAAAAAGAAAAAAAAAAAAATAAAATGATATGAAATTAAAACGGGTAAAGGATTCGAATATTTTACTTATTCTACTGACTTAACATATCTACTTATGATCTCACTCATTTACAACCGCATAACTATTTTTTATGGTTGACATTAATGTGCCATAGACAGAGGCATTATAAATATGTAATGAAAATTGTTATCCTTTCTACTGTCTGTAGTGTTGATATTGGATTTGTAACGCAGTAGTAATATATTTATATGTATAAGGAGTGCGCACAAAAAAAAATTGGCCTCCATTTAATTTTATAATTTTTATCATAATTGAAAAAAATTAATACCATTATGTCGTTTTTGTTAGGCATCTGTTTTAAAATCCATGAAAATGGACTCCCCACAAGAATGTCGTAAAAAAATAATTGAAATTTTCAGTGAAAAACCGTCCAACTTACAAAAAATTATTGCTAGGTGCGCAGGTGTTAACCAAAAAACCGTTTCTTAGGTAAGAATAAAACAATATAAAAAGTCTTTGAGTATTGAGAGAAAGCGTGGAAGTGTAAAAAGAAAAGGATTTGCCGACCAAAACAATGCAACTAAAATAATACGTATTTTTCTAAAACACCCCAAAAAAAAAAAAAATGAAAGAAAAGTGGCTCAACAAGTTGGATGCTCGGAGACCTTTGCCAGAAAAAAATTTTATACACAAAAGAATTCAAATACTATTTACTTTAATTAAATATAAAACGAAAAAAATCCGCCACTTAGTTTTATTTCTATAACGAAAAGTTTAAGTCCAGTTTTTTTTGTGCGCTCTCCTTATGTCGTTTATGAATTATTTGAAAATATGAAACTTTAAGATGATGTAAGTATATGATATTCACTTATACACCTACGTCGCAGAGGCGTGTGATATAATGCTTTTATTGTGTTATTTAGTGGACAAAATCAAGTCAAATCAACTCCATTGCAGAAAAAGATACGATAAAGATATTTCATTAATATTTTTCCTTATTGGCATCACCAATTGCAATAAGAACTGTGAATGACAAATGATGGTGTCGAAAGAAGCTGCAACAAATATTGACTAATCGCTACACTTTGTATTGTATGTCATTTTTATTTAGCATTCCAAAAAAAAATAAACAAAAATTTTTAGTTATTTTAGATTTTTAAGTAAAGATCGCCTACCGCCTACATATCTACATATGTACATATGTACAGTCAACCCTCGTATAACAAGGTGAGTGCGTACCGCGTTATATGGAAACCGCGCTATAAGAAACTCAGATTTCAGATACAAGCCAGGCTAATTCGTAGCACGTTCTATGGAAACCGTGCTTTAAGAAACACCGCGTACCGCGTTGTATGGAAACCAAGAAATACAAAAGGCACATAAATTATAAATTATTTTTATTGAATTCAAGAGTTCATATAAGGCTTGATAAAAATAGGAATTCAAAACTGAACTAAAAGATTGGTTCCCAACAAAATTAAGAAACTCTTGCAAAATAATGTAACTTTTTAAAATTTATCCTCACTGGGTTCATCTTCATTCACAGTTTTTTTTAATAAACGGCATCTAGTAGTATTCATCGCGGGCTATAACTCCTAGAACAACTTTGATGGAAATCGGTTCAGGGGTTAAGGAAATATGGCCATTTCAATTTTTTAATTTTATTGTTTATGTGCCGCAGTAGACCAACAACAATGGTAGGTTAGAAAGAGGAAAAATGGCCATATTTCCTTAACCCCTGAACCGATTTCCATCAAAGTTGTTCTAGGAGTTATAGCCCGCGATGAATACTACTAGATGCCGTTTATTTGATGGAAATCGGTTCAGGGGTTAAGGAAATATGGCCATTTTTCCTCTTTCTAACCTACCATTGTTGTTGGTCTACTGCGGCACATAAACAATAAAATTAAAAAATTGAAATGGCCATATTTCCTTAACCCCTGAACCGATTTCCATCAAATAAACGGCATCTAGTAGTATTCATCGCGGGCTATAACTCCTAGAACAACTTTGATGGAAATCGGTTCAGGGGTTAAGGAAATATGGCCATTTCAATTTTTTAATTTTATTGTTTATGTGCCGCAGTAGACCAACAACAATGGTAGGTTAGAAAGAGGAAAAATGGCCATATTTCCTTAACCCCTGAACCGATTTCCATCAAATAAACGGCATCTAGTAGTATTCATCGCGGGCTATAACTCCTACCCCAACCTTTTTACCTATCTTTAATTTTTTTTTCCTCTTTCTAACCTACCATTGTTGGTCTACTGCGGCACATAAACAATAAAATTAAAAAATTGAAATGGCCATATTCCTCAACCCTGAACCGATTTCCATCAAATAAACGGCATCTAGTAGTATTCATCGCGGGCTATAACTCCTAGAACAACTTTGATGGAAATCGGTTCAGGGGTTAAGGAAATATAGCCATTTCAATTCTTTAATTTTATTGTTTATGTGCCGCAGTAGACCAACAATGGTAGGTTAGAAAGAGGAAAAAAAAAAAATTAAAGATAGGTAAAAAGTTGGGGCAGGAGTTAATAGCCCGCGATGAATACTACTAGATGCCGTTTATTTGATGGAAATCGGTTCAGGTTGAGGAAATA